>SAYR01000670.1:5007615-5167315 GCA_004382745.1 Argopecten irradians irradians
ATCCATGGATCGCCTATATCCGATTTACCCTGTGGAGGCTGTAGTTACTGTCAAAGGGCGCACGACCAATGGGCCGCGTTCCTGGACGAAGTGGATGATGTAGTGCCCTTATCACAGGTACCTTGTCCAGATAAAGAAACCGAGGAGTATCCCTTGACCGTTGAGATCGCCACGAGCACAGCGCGGGTCTCTGTCCTCTCCGAGGCCGGAGAGGAAATTAATTTGAAACAGATGGGTACGGATTCGTCCCCAAGCTGTTGGGGTTTCTCCTTAGAAACCCTAAAGGAGGAGCAGAAAAAGGACCCTGACCTGACGCTAATCCGAAGATGGTTGGCCTCTAGGTTGGAACCGACGAAAGAAGCCCTGTTCCTGTCCAGTGAAGCGACCAAATATTACTGGATAAACAAGGAGCGCCTCCGAGAGATAGACGGGGTCGTCTATCTCCAAAAGAAGCGAGAGAGACCAGACTTAGTGTTAGTACTGCCCCCAGCCTTCCGAGAGGAAGCTTTGAGACTACATCATGACCTCCCTTGTGCGGGACATCAAGGAATTAGTCGCACCCGAAGTCGGGTGAAAGAGAAATTCCATTGGTACGGCCTGAGTACCGAAGTCCGGAACTATGTCCAAGGATGTAACGTCTGTAACGTTAATAGAAAACCCAATCGAATCAGTCGTCACGCCCTAGTAGGTTACCACGCCGGAGTCCCCATGGAGCGAGTTCATATCGATTTCTTGGGACCCTTATCCAAGACAGAGAGCGGGAACGAGCACATCCTGGTCATGGTGGATCAATTCACTAAGTGGATGGAGGCAATACCCTTGCCCTCCCAGACCGCTGAGACCACGGCCAAGGCTGCCGTGGATAGCTTCTTTTCAAGGTTCGGGGTCCCAATACAACTATTTTCAGACCAAGGTCGGAACTTTGAGAGTAAACTATTTACAGCTCTTTGTGACGTCCTTCGCATTCACAAATCGCGAACGACTCCCTATCGACCCTCGGCGAACGGACAGGTTGAACGATACAACCGTACGCTTCTGGACGCGATACGTTGCTTTGTTGGAAAGCAGCAACGTGACTGGGACATCTTCCTTCCCCAGATAGCAGGGGCTATTCGAGCTACGGTAAACCGTAGCACGGGTTATACCCCGAATAAGATGATGTTAGGGCGTGAGGTCTACACTCCGTCAGACCTCATATTCCCACTGCCGACCACGGCAGCAGGGGAAGGCCACAGCCCTCCGGACTATGTATCGGATCTCACCAAAGCCATTCAACAAGCTCACCACATCGCCAGGCAATCATTAGGCGAGTGCCAAAGAGCCATGAAAAAGAACTATGACTTGCGGCTATTAGAGAGATCATATGAGGAAGGAGATATAGTTTACGTCCTTGATAATAGCTCTCCGAAGGGCCGATGCAAGAAGCTCTCATCGCCATGGAAAGGACCTGGAGTCATCACAGAAAAGATAACACCGTACCTGTTCCGGGTCAAACTCCGGAACAAAGTGATGGTCTTAAACCATGATAAACTGAAACCTTGTCGGGATCGACAAGTTCCGGAATGGATTGGTAACCATAGATCGGCCCCAAACATTATGGATGAGGGGGGAGTGGAGGAGTATTGTACTTGCCGACGTCCCTGGGGGGGGTAGGTTTATGATCCAATGTGATTACTGTGACGAATGGTACCATGGGTCCTGTGTCAATATGACTCCTTCAGACGCTCTGGGCCTTGACAAGTACAAATGTGGGCGATGTCGCCGCAGAGTACTTTAAGTGGGAATTTGAGGTGTATGTATGTGGGCGATGTCGCCGCAGAGTACTTTAAGTTATTATGTGTCCTATGTTTCAGACCAATCGTCATGTTGCAGCCGGACCGGATTGCTGCCCGAGAGCGGGCCTTAGACCTAATTCGCCAGGCAACAAGGGAGGGACGGCTCTTCGATGCCGAAGAGTTGTTCCGGGAATTATTCCTGACCAACCACCTGAGTCTCCAGGAGATGGGGGAGATTGTAACGGGACAGATCGCCATAGCTCGCCGCACTGGCAACCGGGGCTGGCTACGCCGCGCGTCCCAGGCAGCCGGGACCTTGTTTTCGGATCAGTGGATTCGGGCCAACATCAGCTCCAACCGAGTCCCAGCTACCCGGAGACCGTCTCGGCAGTCGACTGCGAGTTCCCGGGACCCCCTGGCCCCCGTTCGTGACTACCGGTTGGCACTGGACCCCACCCTGCCTACCCTCGTGACGGAAGACGTCCGAGGGACGGACAACCAGCCCTCCGCAGCACTCGGAGCACCCTCCCCTGCGGAGACTGTCAACATGGGCCCTGAGCCGGTGACGGTTCCAGGACCCCCCCAGGCCGATCCTTCAGGAGAACCTCTACTGGACCCCCTCGTGTTTCTCCGTGAGGACCCTGAGGACCCAGATTGTTTGGACCTAGAGGCTCCATCCTGCTTTGAGGTGGCCGGTGAACCTCTAATTCGCCTCGATGCCGAGGTGGATTTGGGACCCTATCTACCAGCTGATGTGGAGATAGGGATGGTTTCCCCACCTAGGAGCCCTATTCCCAGGGGACCTGCCTCCCAGGAGTCTGAGCCCCCTTCCGTCGGTACCCCGACCCGAAGACAGGCTGCCCCGAAAAAGAGCTCCTTTAAGGCCAGCCCTATCCGGGCCCCGAAGTCGGGGAACCCCCAGGTGTCACCTAAGAGGTCGTGGAAAGCATCTCGCCGCCCAACGAGTCGCCACAGATCCCCGGTGAAGAAGAGCCGACGGGACCTAGACTCTGAGAAAGGAGACTGGTCGAAGGTAGTAATTCCCCAGTCCATCACGATCCGACGGACCCAATCCCGAGGCGAACGACAACGCAGCCCCGCCCCCAGGAGGCGACCAAAGGGTTCACCGGATCGTCGGCACCAGACCCCACGCTCTGACCTCGGCAACGAGGGAAAAGAAGCCTCGGGACGACCCACTCCCTTCGGACGCGAAGGGATCTCGAAAAAGGTCTCTCAGCCCCGAGGAACCCGAAACCCCCAAGCTAGGGTATTCTGGGGGCCGGAGGATTAAAAAGTGCACCATAAGGGACTGCGGAATGGTGACCTCCTTTCCGAAGTTACACCTGGTGGAGGTGCATGTACCCGCCATCTTCCGGGAGGGGGACTCCCATGATCGAGACCTTGCCAACACGCGGCGAAACTGCCTAGAGTTGATGGCCAAAAGTATCCTGGGGCCGAAGGCAACCCTTCAAGATTTAGTCCAGCACATCAACCGGTATCGGCTGATGGCCCAGGGCTGGCAGATCACCCCGGGACAGAGCGACCTTATGGAGGAGATGTGTAGGGTCATGGGCTGGCCAATACCCAATACCTTCTCCCTAGATCCCATGAACAGCCCGGCGGGATTGTTGCATTGGAGGAGCCTGACGATCCTCGCGTCCGCCATTCCAGACTCCACTATGGCAGAGCTACGGGAAACGTTTGCTCTGACCATCCCTCAACCCGTGGTTCCCGCCCCCAGATCTGGAGACGCGTCCGCCCCCTACGAGGTGCTCGTGGTGGAGGGAGAGGAGGTTCAAAGTCTCGATGAACCAGAAGCTGTCTGCTTTCCCCCAGCCTTTGACACACACTTCCATTTGGACAGGACGCGCAAACGGCTGGGTTTAGGAGACATCGCGTCGGTGCACGACGTGGAGGTAGCGTCACCCCTTGTTGAGGAGCAGAGGAGGGTGAGGATGACCGGCGGTGTCGCCGTTTATTGCGACCCTTCTACCTACCCATCGGACGAGGAAGTCCGCCAGGTGACCGGAGACGGGTACCACGTGGCCGTTGGAGCCCACCCCAAGGCCCTACTGACACCTGAGGAGGAGATCGCGTTCCTGGACCGGGTCCGGAGACCCGACGTCAAGGGGTTTGGCGAGATCGGTCTCGATCTGTCCGTCCCTTCCCCTGACCATTGGGTGCAGCAGGATCGCCAGCTTCGGAGACTACTCCATCAAATCCTGCCTCACCAGGTCCTGATATTACATATACGGAGCCTGCGGGATGACCCTACGGCCCTCTTCGCATATAATTATGCGTTACGCCTAGTCGCTGCGGAGCTGCTAGGCCATGAGGACCAACGGATCCAGCTCCACTGCTTCGGGGGGAGTCAAGACGTCGTCCATTCCTGGCTGGAGACCTTCCCGAACACTTACTTCAGCGTGTCCGGGATGGTCCATCATTTTCAACCAGCACAGCAGCGGGCTCTCCGAGCCATTCCAAGGGACCGCCTCATCCTGGAGACGGATGCCCCCTATTTCCCGGCGCCGGGATTTCCACATGGGGCTCCCCATCTCTTGGGGTATACTGCTCAGCGCGTGGCGGAGATCCTCGGAGACCTGGACATGACGGCCGTGCTGGAGGTAACAGACGAGAACGCTTTCCGTCTGTTCCACTAGGGTGCCCCGGATACAGTTGGCCCCCGGAGACGGTGGACCATCAAAACAACGAGGACCCGTGAGCCGGAGCCGGTTCATGGGAACGGGCATCAGATCCCCGAGACGCCTCTGATCCCTGGGCTATGCCATTTACTTCGGTTGAGAAGCCAGCCTGCCACACACCTTTACCAAGGCCCTTGGTCTTGAGTCTGCATCACCGCATCCTCTTTCCAAACCTTCTGCCTCTGTCTTGAGGCTGCATCACCACATCCTCTTCCCAAATCCTCTGCCTCTGTCTTGAGCCGAAGGCGGTTCATGGGAACGGACATCGGACCCCAAAAAAACAGTGGAGGGAGGAATGTAGTGAAATCGCCCAGGGATGTCAAGCGTCCCGGAGACCCCTGGCCGAACGCTACCGGAAGTGACGTCGGGGCTCCCGCTTGAGCCTCAGTTCCAATGCTAGACCCGACCTGAAAGGACGTGAAAAACCACAACACCCTATCAGCCGGGATTTGGAGCCCGTGTCTCACGACATATTCTACGAAGACTACAGTAACACCAACTAGCCCACGACCCCGCCCCGCGGACTAGGTAAGTTGGTTGCTGTCGTTAACGTTTACATTCAGTTTTTACAATAGATCTTCCAACTGACGGCAGTAAATAAGGTACATTCTAAATGTAAGTACATCTACATTTTTATTACATTAATTATAAACGCAATTATCAAATGCAATATATTAACAATGTGTAAAACACTTATTCTATAGCTAAAATATTGTACATTGCACTCAGGTAATATTCCCATCAGCCCCTCCACACATGTACAATGTGCACACATTAATATTCATTTATCAGATTTCAGGTCTATGATTTATAAATGATACTAGGTTAGGGTATTAGAAAAGAATGAAAACTTGTTCATCTCTGTTTTTTTCTGAACTGATATTGTTGTAAAATTTATGAAAGTAACAAATCATATTTCTTTGACACATGAAAGGCCTAATGATATACATCTGTACATGTATGTTCTCATATTTTTGTTACAGAATGGCTGCAGGTACATCACAGTATTATTCGACTAGGAACCACTCCAGGAGCAAATTTGTGTTCAACATGTGTGTACAAGAGGAAATGAAAATTCTGTGACCAAAAACATTTTCAGTTTTTGGTACTCTGACAATTAATTTATCATAATGGTGTAAAATTTTCTTGGACATGTGTCATACACATAATGTGAAAGAGGCATATATACCTGGTGTATGTTATCGGGTGAAATTCTATTATGTGAAATAAATAAATCAATATGCAGTATTGTGTTAGCTTCTTTCATGTTGGATATATAGACATGAACTGTACATGTGTAATATAAGAGGAGCAGACAAATACATGACAAGAACAAGAGTTCCAATCTTGGATCTCAAATTTACAGATAAACTACTGTACCTAATAACTGATCCAGAACCATATTACACATGTATAGGAATAGTCTAGATTAAATTTCTTATTCGTGCCAATGAAGGCAATTTCTGGTGCAAAATCTCTAATATATAGTACCTTTCACATACAATGTACATATATAATTTATATATTATATATATATATAATATATATATAAATAACAACAACAACAAAATTTCTTGCTAGCACTTTTGTTGTGTCATGATTGATGGCTCTTTATATATACAGATGTACCTGGTATATACTTGTTAGCTGTAAGGCGGAGTAATTTAAACATGCAATGATTAATTATTTATGTATAATAATGAACTGGATACAGAAGTCTGAAGCAGATGTGAAATGGAATTCTAATGATTTACAATTTTTTTTACAACTTATATTCACTATTCACATCATATCTAAAATGGATATTTCTTTTCCGACATTTACATAGTTATGGCATTACACCATTCATTCTTCTTGTGAAAACAATAAAATGTTAAATACATATAGGTGAAATTAAAAAAAAAAGACATTTTTTATTAATTTATTCAACATACCTACATAATTGTAGGTATGTAAAATAAATATGAATATTATAACTAAGACCTGTACTTTGTGGTTCTGTCAGTCATGTTAAAAGTGGCAAAATTTATTATTATATATGATTCTCGATGTCCTCTATTTGTATCTGAAAAACAATATAAATTTTGAAAAAAAAATAACTATATACTATTACTATTTTGGAAGAATAAAAAATGTTTGTTGCAATGTTTGCATTAAATTGGATGCACCCCAAATGAATAGCAATGTATTTGGTAAATCGGGCCAGGGGAGATAACTCTGTAATTTGTTGGTTTTCTCTTTTTTCATCATTATTTCTAAAGTTTCAACACTAACCTATTATTTTTTTTTCAAATATTTGTTCGTTTAGGTCTCTTTTATCATATGAAAAAAATTGGAGAAGATGTATTTACAACAATTTGGATAAATTTTAGTTTAAATGCTAAAAAAATGTATTTAAATCATGCCATACAAAATCAATCATACCCGGATGAAAATAAGAAACAAATGGCAACACATGCATTTTCATTTACAATTTTTTGCTAAAACTTTGTCAATGACATAGTCATGAATCAATTTGAAGAAGAAGAAAATTAACCTGATACTTATATTTTGTTTATTTCAATAATTATTGTTCATAATTGAATTTTTCATGGAAAATGGATGAAAAAAGTTTAAATAAGTAGGCATTTTCAAGAAGCTATAGAGAAAAAAGAAGCACACCAACGTATATTTTTTATTGCATTTTTTTGTTTGTCAATAACCCCTCTTTCAAAAAAGTCATAAGAAAAAAAATGTATTTACAAGAAATTTTTGACCCCTCAGCAGAATACATCCTTAAGGAAGCAAAAACTAAAATAATTCCACATGTGCATAGAACTGAAAGGAAATTTCGATGAAGTATATTTGTTAGGTTATACTTATCACTTAAGGAATACCTAGTATTTCTTCTTAAACCCATTCTTTCAATAAAATCTCATTCACATATACCCATTTTCCTTTTGCCAATTACGATTCACGATCTATCTAAAACATCTTTCTATGTTTTGTGAAGGAGCTGTTACTTAATTGCTTTATTTAAGGATTGAGAGAAATATATTACATTGAATTTCATAATTTAAACATTATCAGTAACTCATTGACCTAGAAAAGTCATCAGTGACATCCGTTTGTAGAAACACTTCAGAAGCCAGATTCCCTACCAAATACGTCGTCGCCAATAATTTTAAGATAGCCTAGGTTGTGGTTTGCCATTTTTGATGTTGTTATCATGCCAAATAATCCATTTCAAAGGTCCTTCTTCAATTCATGTTACCCTTTATTGTTGTAATATAGGAATCATCTGGTTTGCCATCTAGAGCACCAAAATAATATTGGAAGTGTAATTTAATTACAAAGCATTAAGTTTCACGTATGTCTGTACGTATTTCAACTTTTCGGGTTCGTTAAAGTATGAATATCATAACAAGCATTCCAAACAAAGTGGACACCATAAATCATTATGTGGTAACCATTTCTTGTAGCAAAATAAAGTAATAGCTAATTTCAGTTTCGGATCGGAAAACCGTCGGTAAATTACCTTGTACTCCATAGCCCTTGGATAAATGGCATGTTCCTATTATAAAAATGTATATGTAACTGTAATTTAAGCACAAATACCATGGAAGAGTCTTCAGAAAAGCCATTCCTCTTCTTTACCTTCCAGTCGTTTTCTTGACACCATCAATATATATGTGTTGTAAACCCAGCAGGCACATGACGTCGGTTAGACGTCGTTGCGACGTTAAAATTTTGCCATGACGTCGGTAACCTTTATACAACGACGTCGTGGTGACGTCCGACGTGTAGGCGACGTCCAATGTGACGTCTATAAGACGTCGGATTTTAGTCACTTTTCAATTAAATTTGATAGATTATATTTCAAAAACCATACTTATATAGTTCATATTGATCGCAGAAGGTTGTTTTTATGTCAGAAAATGTATATTTGAACAGCAATATATCGAATTAAACCAACGATTATCTCCCTCCGGTCTTGTCTCTGAAGCAGTACGTGTTTAGTACGTTTGCAAGGGAGATAAATGGGTCAGGACTAGTTCTTCACTTTCAATTTAATATTTATTATTGTTCGTTTTTTATTTTTTGCATTTGCAAACATTATTGTTAATAGCTGCTTGGTGAATGCATATATCGTTACGCAATTTAAATGATTGCGATTAATTCACTGATATAAACAAACCGTATTTTCGGTCACTCGAGCGGTCAGTTAATTCCTTTGTCTATGTGCGCGCGCTTTTGCACAGCTGGGCAACAGCATTAACAGGCACTTAACTTCCTCTCGTTTTCCATCTTATGACACGATGATAAAGGACAGACTACCAAGGTAAGTTCTCAAATATTTTGTTTACATGTAGATAGGCCTGGTCAAGCGTGCGTACAGAGATCACATTATGTAATCGGATACTCGGCGAAGATGAGGTAAACACTTGTGTTTAGTTGGGCATATATGCATGTGTGCGTGTTTCGTACTGTAAATGATGTATACATATATAACTATTTACATCAATAGATAAAGTTTTAATGCTTGTAATAATGGTTTTTCACTCACTTAAAGCGTATTTTCTTGCATTATTTCAGATATGTAAACAATGGAACGCACGGAGGCTGAAGTCAATAATCTCCCATTTCACTTAGTTCAAAGTAATACTAATTTCTGACAGACAAGGGAACGTTTGAACACCGAACTTGATGAACAGTGTTGTGTCTTTTCATTCAAGGATTCAAGGGTGTTTTGTTTCTTTCTTATATGTACATACATAGGCCTTGAACGACAATTGTCAAAATGATATTTCATAATTATATATCGTTTCATTAATATTAAGTGATAAGAAGGTGACATTTCCTGTTTAAAATGAAGTTTAATACTTTCAAATAACTGGGGAAAAGGAAAAAGGCATTCAATATGAGAACAAAACTTAAATCTTTAATTCAAAGGTTCATGTCAACTAATAATTCAAGATTTTCTTGTATTTCATAACTTAAAAAATGTTCTGAATCAAGGATGTATTGGAAAAATAATTATTCAGTAAGTATTATAATTAAAGGTGAATCATACTATTATATCTAAAGATTTTAAAGTAAAGGATATATACCATGCATTTTCAGGTCATCTGACGCCGTGCGCCGTGCGTTAACTTTTCACGGTTTGAACTTCTTCTCAAGTTCTTCTGGTGAAATTGACTGAAACTTGCATGAAATGATCCTGACATGGTCGCGACAAAGTGTTGTTATTTTTTTGGTTGATCCGAAAACCAAGATGGCCGCCACAGCCGCCATCTTGAAAACACATTTTGAACTTCTTCTCAAGTTCTACCTGTGCGATTTGGCTGAAACTTGCATGAAATGATCCTAACATGGTCACGACAAAGTGTTGTAATTTTCCGGGTTGATCTGAAATCCAAGATGGCCGCCACAGCCGCCATCTTGAAAATACATTTGGAACTTCTTCTCAAGTTCTACCGGTGCGATTTGGCTGAAACTTGCATGAAATGATCCTAATATGGTCCCGACAAAGTGTTGTTATTTTTCGGGTCGATCCGAAATCCAAGATGGCCGCCACAGCCGCCATCTTGAAAACACATTTTGAATTTCAAGTTCTACTGGTATGATTTGGCTGAAACTTGCTTGTAATGATCCTAACATGGTCCCGACAAAGTGTTCAAAGTGCTGTAATCCCCAATCAAAGATGGCTACCATGACACTATATCTAATTAATTTCCTATATGATTATTGCCAAGGTAGTCAGATGACCGTTAAGGCCCTTGGGCCTCTTGTTGTTTAAAGGGACAATTCAGTCTAAGAGAACATTATCATTTGTACATATATCGGAAAAAACCAGTTCTAATGGGAATTAGATCAGTCGGTTTTACTGTGATATGTCAGAAAAATCCCATGGTGGTGAAATGCGTGTGAAATGTTCAAACTCACTCGCTGTCCGCCATTACACATTGTGGTCGAATATCTTGTATGCCGAACCCAGTCCCTTGCTCCTAGAGTAATGCTACTTTTGTCTAGAACAGCTCAAATCGCTCTGACAGAAGTATGTTTACCTTATTAGGTGAATTGTCTTGCCTAAAAAATCATTATATCACCTCCACAGTGGTTATGTAGTTGATTTGTTTAACGTGCGTGACTTTGGCTCGGATATTGGTACAGCTTACATATTGTACCTGCTTAATCGTATTGATCAACGATTTGTAATTACAACGGTATCAATTAAAATACTAAACGATGACGTGGAATTTGTCAATATCTTATGTTATATGTTTCATAAGAAATGTAGAACAATACATTTATGCCATATTTTGCTTCTTGGTTATGTAAAAGAATTAGCGTGAGTGAATTTTCCCTTTAAGAAATTAAATTTGTAAAATAAACAGTTAAATTGTAATATGTGTTATTTTTTATATCACTTTGTACTCAAGATGAAATGATGTATTCAAGTCAGAGGTAAAACGAATGCAAATGTACCAAATGTCTTAATTTAATGTTAACAATATCAGTGCTGTTGAGTTTAATTTAATTAAAAAAATGACATATCCTGAAATGCTGCACTTTTGCATTCATTTTTATCACTGACAATTGAAAAGGACGAACTAGCTATGGTTCATCTAATTAACACGTCAACATCTAACGTCCATATCACGTTAAAACCTGACGTCAGATTACAACGTCTATACAAGGTCAGATTCTGACGTCTAAAAAACTTTCACATCCAACTTGTATCTGACCAAAATCCAAAGTTGGATTCTGACGTCCCTCTGACGTCTATGTGATTCAGATTCTTTTATTTCCTTGTTTTTCACACCATCGGAGAGTTGACATAAACATAAACAATATGACAATGCAGACAGTGCTCGACAAACATATAACTACATTTTGCATAGCAAAACATGTACATTGTATGATTAATTATGTATATATACCATTTCATAAAACAAAAGATCAATGATTTATAATACACATTTCAAAACCCTGGAATATTAATTAACTGAAAACGAAATTAAATTATCTCGTAGCTTTAAAGCCAAATCTATATATCTCCCTAACCTGTTTAATTCCCCTATATTCTGAGTTGATAATAAAAGTACCAACTTAAACACACTAGGACGTCTATAATAATATGATTTAATGTATTTTTTTCTTAATTCAGAGTAACAATTACATATAAGTATAAAGTGAAATTCATCTTCAATGTCATTAGCATTACATACCTCACACAATCTTTGAATTCTCTGACGATTCCTATACCTCCCTTGTTCAATATTTAAATTGTGTGAACTAAGTCGTATACGTGCAATATTCTTCTTATGTGAATTATTAATTGATTTTGTTAAGTAAAATTGAAGAGTGAATTTATCTATAATATGTCTATAAAGAAACCCCTTTGATATCGTTTGTAAATTTGAAATTAGTTCTATTCTCAATAATTTTATAAGTAATTATTCGTATTATTCCAGAGATATGTTAATCCTAATTTATTTAATTCCTCTCGTATATTTAAAATCCAACTGTCATCAGATCGTATTCTGTCTTCGTAGCAAGCTCTTAATACACAGATATTTGAGTTACGAATTTTAAGCCAGTACTTAATTATACGTAATTTTCTTAATGTTGACAATGGCAATCTTCCGAGTTCACAATATACTAAATTATTAAAAGTGCTCTTTTTACCCCTAGTATTTTTTTACAAAAATTTAATTAAAACTTTTCTATAGGCTTTATGAAAACCCCAAACTTCCGCACTATAACTCAATATACTATTTACATATGTGTCAAATACAGAACATTGTGTACTTACGTTAAATTGATGATTTTTGAACTTACTATTGATTGCATAATACATATAGGCCTTATTGCCTTGATCAGCAACATGTTTTTGAGTTACATAAAATTTCCCATTATAATTGAAAAGCATTCAAAGATAATTGAATCGGTCAACAATTTGTAATTCGCTTCCATTATAAAACCACTTTTCATTGTTTCTAATAGTGCCCCCATTCCTAAACACAACTATTTTTGTCTAATCAATATTCAAATTAAGGCTATGTTTATTATTGTAAGACTTCAGAGCATCTAATATTTGCTGTAATTTCTCTGGTGTTTATGCAAAAAGCACTGTATCATCTGCATACATTAAAAGAAAAATACTTATTAAATTAAGTTCTATTGATGGACAGCATTCATTAATAAATTTAAAGTGCATGTGCCTGCTGGGAGGGCACCATTTATTGGTCATCTTTACACCATGACACATACTACGATGGACCCTATCAATACGAGGCCTTTTTAGGTATCGTGTTAGTTTTGCACCTGCCAATCTTGTGACAGTATTGGTAAAGTGGTAGATCCTCTTATTCCGTATCTTATTGTGATTGTACGTTGTTTACCGTTACAATACATTGCACCACGGCGGAAACGCACTGCCTTCCTTTCGATCGTTCTCGCCATGTTCCTTTGAAGTAACCATGAACAAAAGTACACGTAACGGTTTTTTTGTGGTTTTAGTTGAAAGCTCTCTCCGTGCATTCTGATTGGTCGTTTGCCCGGAGTCGGTGAAAGTGTCCCAAAGCAGCATTTGAAAAAATGACACACAATCAGATGTACTTCTCATCAGTTCAACATCATTGGGAAGCCAAAAAAGGCTTGTAAAGATATATAGTGATATTTACAATAATGGTAAAATATTTAAAGTGATTGCTTAAAATTCTTAATAGTATGTCCTAGGTTTGTGTATAATATACTGTTGTTCCTAGGTTGATGGTAAAAATTTCGTGGCGTAGTTTTCCCAGTGCTTGTTTATTCTATTTTTGAAAATGTTCAGGTTCTCAGCATTGACCACATAAACAGGGAGAGGATTCCAGGAATCCACTATCCTGTTACTGAAAACATTTCTTGCTGAATTGAGACGAAAGGGTTTCTTGTAGAGTTTTTAGTTATAACCTCTTGTATCTGTGTGTCTCATTGGAGTACATAATATAATATTATGTTCTCACTGGTAACACTGTCGATTTTGTTGATTATTTTAAAGGTCTCCACCATATCAGCCCTCAGTCTTCTGTACTCGAGTGTTGGGATACCCAGGGTCTTTAAAGGATTTAGGCAGCCAAAATTTTTTTTGATAATACGTCAGGATTTTGCTTTAGATGAATGAAAAATTAAGTCCCACCCAACGAATCGTTTAGCTTTTAGCGCTATCGGTTGGTTTTGGTCGTGATTTACGGGTAATGTCGACTGCGGTTCAGAGATAATAAGCTAGGCGGTCACGTGGTCTCGTGATGTCAGAATAGTCCGTGGGTACAACTAGGTAAGCCTAGTACTTTACATGTATACAGCATATACGTATACGTTAGATCTACAATATGAGTTTTTTCGAATAAATGGTTATTCTAGCTTTATGATGTAGATATTTTTCAGTTTCAAAACATTCCATTTACACCATTTCAAACATTCAAACAATTGCAAGCATTTATCGAACTTAAGATTAGACAATCAGTCCAATTTTGATAGTTATATCAAAATGATGTTCGGATCAGTCTGGACTAAGATTTAGAAAGCATATTATGTAAATTTCTGTGTAATAAAAACAGTATAATGTAACACTATGTTTATACGAGTAAAATCATAAAAATAAGCATGAATATATCTAGAATGCGTGTTTTTATTTCAAACTTCTGTCATAACGATGCAAACACGGCACAGTTTTTAATTAAAAAAATGTGGACGGTTGTCAGTTATGTTATATTGGAGTAACGGTACCGAACTTAAACCGAAAATTAATATACATATATTTTTTATATTATTCTGTATTTAAATCTTAAAAACGTTACGCGTGTAAATGTGAGTGATTAGTCTATTTGTGTAGTATTAATTATTAATTGTAGCTTCGCATGACGGGATTTGAAGCCCAGGGATCATGATTCAGCCAGGACCAGTATAAGGACACCCATCTTCATTATTAGCATCAGGACCGACCCGGGTACTACACCCACTCTCATCCGACAGGGTTAGGTCAGCGATAGTTCTTGGGGTTTGTTCAGCAACAGGTTGGCGGCTGTAGATTGCATCAACCCTTTTCCTACGGGAATACATTGGCAGTGCTGTCGATATTGGGCACTGTTGAGGCCATTATGTGTGGTATCTTTAGACAGGTTCTTACCTGCGTGAACGATTTTGGCTCTGGATTGATCTACCATTAGAGCGACATAAATTGTGCTGTGGCTCTGGATTGAGCTGACTCTGTGGAGTGCAGATGTTGTACAAGAACTCTGGTTTCCCATTGGTTTCTTTATTTGTTATTTGCCTGAAGCTACACTGACATTTTAGGGTAATTAGTATGAGAATGAGAGAGTTAGTGAGAGTGAATAGTTGTTTTGTGAATATATGCTATTTCCAATACTAATCATTCATTGTAAATAAATATCATCATTGTTTGTAATCAATATCTTCCGTTGTCATTTCCTGTAGTAACAACCGACGCTCTTCCACGTTAACATATTGTTGCCTTTGAAACTTTATCCATTACGTTAAAGTGTACACGGAATGGTTTGGTATATAAGGCATAATAAATGTGTCATTGTATAAAATTTAGAATGGAGAAAGTACGAGTTTCATAGCGAATACGGTATTAGAGATAATGCGACTTTTCTCTAGAATACACCTGAAGCCCCAAGCCATTGACCCCGATTCGGGACCCCTGACCTGTGACGTCACGAGGACAACGGGACCTACTCGCATAAAAATAGAGTGGCGATTTTCTGTGTCTGCCATCTAATATAAACTATCTGTTTGTAAATATCGATTTTTACAGACACAAGTACCTGTGTACATGTCCGATACCTATTTAATATTATCCTCAATCACAGATATGAGTTTGTAATACGCTTGAAAATAGGGATTTATACCATGCATATATTGATGTACCTGTCGTAGATAAATGAACATTTCTGCGCGATTTCTGCACAATTATACACAATATAATGTTTATAATAATCCACGTACGTTGCAAATCTACGGTATTTGGAATCACATATACATGAATATTATGTAAAGGATTCTTGACTTTGTTATCCAAAACCCGACTCGGGTACTGGTCAAACCTGCTTTACAAATTTCTGACTTTTTCATATAACCTACCCATACGAATTAAGTTATGATTCTAAACAGAATTTTTTGCATATATGTAAATTCATCTACTTATTGCGTTTTATCTGAAATCGATCCATTTTTTGACGAAATACATTCAGCTTTCATATAATACAATACATCCGACGACTTGTTGATATTTCGCTCAAGTTCATTTATTAGTGTCTTTAATTGAAAAAATAAATCATGCAGGAGTCAGACGAAAAAAAAGACTGAAGATGTCTAAGTCTGATTCAAGTTGCAGATATCAAGTACAAAACAAAATCAGAACGTCCGAATAGCCAATGTCGTGCTGCGTTTATCTCTTTACCTGTATACTGCAGTAACTAAAACGCGTGGTCAACCGAGACTAATGAGGGGGCTAATAACCAGATTACGTAAGAAAGGTGTTTAGTGACCTGTCACGCTTCGTTGATAGCTCACGTCAGGTGTCAAAAGGGTAAGATCACAGGTAAGTTAGTGATGGACCATCATTAAATTGTTGTATTATGTCATATTTGTTTACACTTATAAATCCTTGGTTTACAGTAAAATATACCGTTCGAACATAACATATAACAAGTGTATAAATCACTAGATGTATACATAATTGTATATTTCAGAATGACCAATGTATACATATGTCTCGTATATATATTTCTAGTAATTATATGTTTATGTATTTTTGTAACAGAAACTACAAAATTATTTACAAAGGGCATGTCGAGAAAGAACAATGCAAATATGATGCACAATGTCAGAATTTTGATATTTCTGGTAGTTGCTAGATTTTGGATATCCAATTCTTTGTGAATTTCGGTCAATATCGATCATTATATAATACTAATAATGATAATCTATATGACCAATAAATGTACTGTTGAATATTGTTAAAATAACATATGTTCTCATGCATGTACATGTACATGTAGCTATAAAAGGAAGATAGACTCGTTACAGCTATTAATGAATTATGTATTTTAAATTCAATTTCTCAAGTTGCTTATTTTTTTATTTACTCCTCTAACCAATTTATGTCTGTGATATTTACGTGTATTGAACTATGAAATACATTTAACACCTTTTCTTTTTGTTATTCTGATTCTTGAAATCCTTAGGCCAAGTGAAGTTTTATTTATACAGAAACATATTCAAATGGATAATTATATGACCATCATTTTTCGAATTCGTCTCTTTTTATATGACATTATGAAAATTGAATATTCCCAAGGTTTGATAATTTAGTAAGCTGTTAAAACAGAGATAAGATCTCTACTTCAAAGTTTTTACACAAGGTACACCTAGCTTATACCAGAAACATAAATAACTTATAATTTCCGCTAATCTACTTATGTATTTAGCATGATTTCAGTTGCAATATTTCCTATTTTTTAAATAATTAAATCGTCACCATAACTTTATACTGTATATATATCTGTAAAATTCTCGTAACCCCATTTTAGGAATACATATATGTCCACCTTTGTGCTATAACCCCACTACCAAACACCTCACTGCCGTTGTCCTCGTGACGTCATATCCGGTTATTCCCCAAATCAGCGTGAGCGGCCGATTCCCTGATTAGCAGTTGATATACAGGTAAAAATCGAGCACTTCGGAGGGCGGTATCTCGGTACTGAAGCGGCCGATTTTGATGCGGTTTTCAACATCCTTGTCAGGAGATCAAACAGAATAACATATCTAAATATCATTTTCCATTCCGTGTACACTTTAAATAAAAAGCAGAAACACATCAATGATATTTCTGATATATGTTTTTAAATTATAGTATAAGTGTAGATTTAAAAAAAAATCATTATTTCAAAATTATACTAAATCCTAAAAATAGCTTATTTATTGTCGATCCTTTTGTATATCATACCGAGATTTAAATAGTGTGATGTATGAAATACTTAGTGATATTTAAATAAGTATATCTAGTGAAGTAATGCTGTAACCCTTCTTGTATGACTATACATGTAGATTCGAAACGGTGAAAATACATGCTTAGAATTCCAGTGGCGTAGGAAGATGAAACGTAATGGGGAGGGGGGGGGCAAAAGTCTTCAATATTTTGTAACTACCCCCCCCCCAGCATTAATTCAACTCCCAACCATATATACTTTGTGTACATTATTCATATATCATTAAATTTAATCCTTGTACACATTTATAGACAGATGGTTTATCAGATATAGTAGCAACTTTACATGAAGTTTGTAATATGTCTTTTAACTCTAAAGAGGATGTTGATAACTGTATTGACATCTTTTCTGGTATGATTAGTGAAGTCGTCTTGCCAAATTGTGACGTAAAATCTGTAAAAGGTTTGCCAAATGATGGGCAAAGGAAATACAGAAATGATAAAGAAGACAAACCCTGGTTTTCAGATCAATGTAAAAAGAACTACATCGAATACAAAAATGCTTAAAAAGATTATAATAAATGTAAATCGATTGAAAAACACTCAACACTTATTGATAAGAAAAAACGATATAAGAAATTAGAATGTAGACTTAAAAGACAATACAAACTTCAAGAAGGTAACATGATGGAAACTTTAAGAAAATCTAACCCGAAACATTTTTATAAGTATTTTTCAAAAGGGCCGAGTCAAATACCTCGGTCAAATATCAATATGGAAGATTTTATGGAACATTTTAAAATGTTAGGAGGGGGTATCGATGGCATTGTTGACCAAGGTCGCTTAGGCGAAAACGTAGAACCCACTGTCTTCGACGAATTGGATAAACCGATTACAGAAGACGAAGTCCACATCGCTATTCGAAATATCAATCGGAATAAAAGCTGTGGGGAAGATGGTATTTTTAATGAACTTTTCTTAGACTTTGAGGACATTCTCATTCCACATATAACAAACCTATTCACAAAAATATATGACTCTGGATTTTCCCCAGAGATGTGGTCACGAATAGACGACTTTTAAATTGGGATAAATAACGTCATTACTGACGCACAGTTCGGTCTTAAAGAAGGTTGTTCAACAGTGGATGCAATCTTTGTTCTCCAATCATTAATTAATATAGCTTTAAAAATAAAAATCGTCTGTATTGCTGTTTTGTAGATAATAAAAAAAAGCTTTCGATTTGATTTATAGAATTCACCTTTGGACCAAATTAATTAAACAGGGAATACAAGGAAAACTACTAAAATTATAAAATCGCTGTATGATAATGTCAAATCTTGTGTTAGATACGAAGGTCATATTTCAGATTATTTCCCTAATAGAATCGGACTCTTCCAAGGCGAAATATTGTCACCGATTTTGTACAGTCTTTTTGTAAATGATTGTGAAATTAACTTTATAAATGAAAATTGTCCATCAATTGAATTACGCATGATTACTATATTTTTACTAATGTACGCGGATGATTCTGTTTTGTTAGTCGAATCGCCAAGTGCCCTGCAATCATTGTTAGATGCATTGCAGAAGTACAACGAAAAATGGAAGCTTACACTTAATATTCAAAAAACGAAAATTATGATTTTTAGAAATGGTGGTCATGTTAGAGAAAATGAGAAATGGTTTTACAACAATAACGAAATCGAAATTGTAAATGAATTTAATTACCTTGTAATGCTGTTTAATTTCAATGGTAAATTTAATAAAACACAAAAGCATGTAGCCGAAAGGGGAAGGAAGGCTTATTTCAGAATCATGAATAAAATGGAAAAAAAATATTTCAATGCAGAGACATTATGCTCAGTTTTTGATACATACGTGGCTAGTGTTTTAGGCTATGCTAGTGAAATATGGGAATTTCACAAGGCACAAGATGTCGAGAGGGTACACTCGAACTTTTGCAAAAATATTTTAGAGGTAGGTAAAAAGACTTGTCATGATATGTTGTATTGTGAACTAGGAAGATTATCATTACAAAATAAAAGAAAATTAAAAATTTTGAAATATTGGGTTAAAGTCAAAAACACTGAAAACTGCATTCTGAAAGCCTGTTACGAAAATAGACAGTCTAGCAACGACAATTAGATTGTAAATATAAAATCAGAATTAAATAGGTTAGGCTTAGGATACCTCTATAATAGTTATTTAGATGGGAAAACAATATACAAGATAATTGAAAACAAATTTTATCTTATATATTTTCGAGATCTGACAAGTGATATCAGTAATTCCTCTAGGGGCTTTTTATATCAGCATTTAGTAGATAATTTTGATCTACAGTATTATCTTAAGAAACCTATCGAACAACGATATAAGAAGTGTATTTCTAGAATAAGAATGTCATCACATAATCTCAAAATTGAAAGCGGAAGATATATCAACGCTCCGAGAGAAAATAGAACATGTACTTTTTGTAACAAAAACGAAGTGGAAGACGAGTTTCATTTTATATTAAGATGTCCATTTTATTCAGATATTCGGAAAAAATATATTAAACCATACTACTTGCGTAAATCTAGTGTTTTTAAACTTGTTCAATTATTATCCGTGAATAATTTCAAAGAACTTCATAATCTTCGCAAATATTTACACTTAGCATTTAAGCGCCGGAAAAATGTTTTATGAAATTGTGAATATTACAATATTGATAGTTAGATTAAATACTATCTTATAGTTTGTAACTTTAATTTGTCATTGCTGTTATAATTGTTTAAGTGAACAGTCCTTTTCACTCTCCTACCAATTAAATGTTTTTCGTAGTAGACAATTCATTCAGACATGTACATTGATAATTATTAATTAAGAATTAGAAACTAAAGAGAGTATGCCATGTTGTTGTATATGGATGAGTGAGAGAGTGTGTGACTGTATATGTATATGAAGGCGTGTAAGGGTGCGCGAGGGTGCGTGTGTGCGTGCGTACGTCCGTCCGTGTTAAAATGGGTGTGTGTATGTGTGTGTGAATGTGCAATGTAGTATTAGTGTATGAGCATTTACATGTTACACTATTACATAATATGATTACTGATTTGTGTTCTTAGATACCAGTAATAAGTTGTAAAACTTAAACTAATAAAGAAATTGAAATTGAAATATAGACAGTGGGGTCGTTAAAAGGAAATTAACGAATACGCAAATTGGCCAAATTAGCGTGTGAAAATTAGCGCCGAAGACGCGAGATTTTGGTGTTTTAGGGGTCTGAGGGTGACCCCCGGGAAAACTAATTATAATTTAGAATGGCTGAGATGAGTTTTACAATGTATTTGATGATTTTGCGAGGGCCCGAAAGCGCGAGACTTTGGTGTTTGCGGGGTCCGGGGTATCCCCCGGAAACAAATATTACGATTTAGAATGGGTTAGATGAGTTTTACGATGCATTTTGATGAATTTGCGAGCTCCCAAAGCCGCGATAATTTGGTGTTTGTTGTGTAGTTGTATATATGACGTAGAAACACTGGTAAACTGTATAACTGTATTCAATTGGCATGGTAAACAAAACACGTTAGTACACAGCAGCAATCTTGGCAGGTAACCCCGAAGCGAGGCTTCGCTATAGTCTGTATCAATAAAGCGCTTATAGTATAACTATAGTCCGTTTCATATAATGTAGCTCTAGTACATATATCTATGTATAACTCTACATCTCCCTTTCTAGGTATAATAAGAGTAACTTAATTGTACATAAGAAATTATCTCAACATTTGACTAGATAATAATATCACGATATTAAACTATCGATATCTTTGGAACACAGAGTAAACTGAAAACATATTCACAAGCTGCTTGCTTGAGTATTAAATCTGAAAATTTAGCACAGTTCTCGCGAACCTATAATTCACAAGTCCATCCTCTTTGGAGCAACTGAGGCTCTACCTGAGCGTGTGACAGTAACGTCACTCCTAGACCCTACCTCTAGATCTGAACCTTTACTGACAGTTAGATTTGAATTAGTTTTTGACCTAGGAGACCCAGTTGACCTAGATGTCTTAACTGGGGAATTGTTCACAGTCTGTCCATTTGGTTCTTTCATATCACACGTTGGGACGTCTCCACATCCACTGGTATGAGGAATATCTGGACTCATAGCTGGAGCTTGGACCAGCTGTCTCCTGTTTCGTCGAATCTTTCCTGATGATGTGCTGACAGAGTATGAGCGACCATTCAGTGATTTGGCGATAGTACCACTGAACCCACCACCGGGACCTTTTACCCACACTGTATCCCCGGGATGTAACTCTGAGCGTCGAACTGCACGGTGTGAACTATCAAAGTAGAGTTTTTGAGATGTTCGATTAACCTGTTCTTGGTCACGAATGAATTCTAGGTCTGGCCACTTAGGAGAGAGATTTGTTGGACTCTCCGGAAGTGTTGTAAAGTGACTATGATGCGAGTAATAAAGTTTTGGAACACAGACGATCCAACGTATACAGCACGTATAAATGTATCCGAAGATTGTTTTGAAACGGCATTGGATCCTTACTTTTGGCCCGATGGCGTTCTCGTACGCGAATGGGAGGATCGTGTCGAAAACCGATATGGAAGCCGCGAAGGTGAATGGTCGAGAAGGAAAAATCGCCGATTTGACAATCAGTATTCATGGTGATAAAGTATGTTACATTGGTGTGGTTCTTATTTATCCTCACCGTGAAGCTTCTTACGTGGAACACTCGTGGGGTAATGTATGGAGCCCCATTGCTCGCTGATATTTTGAGAGATACAGACATTGCTGTTATTACCGAGCACTGGTTACTTCCAGAACAGCTCAACTTTCTCGATACTATTGACAGTAATTTTGAATCGTTCGGACGCAGCGATACACGAATTCCTATCGAATTGGAACTGAGGACGCATCCGCGAGGGTTTGGTGGAATTGCGATACTGTGGAACAAATGTTTGAAGGTATCTCCTCTTCTTAATGAAGGAAACGATCGCATTATAGGCGCGTCGATACAACTCGATGACAAATCGTTTGTATATGTGTTTGGTGTTTTGATGCCGTCAACTAACTTATCGATGGTTTTATATCGAGAAACTCTTCAGACTTTAAATGATTTATACCAGTTATATAGTGAACAAGGGCAAGTTATAAATCTTGGAGACTTTAATGGACACATATCTGAACGCTTCGTAAAAAGAATATGCGCGAAACCAACGACAGAGGAGCACTCATTGAAACTTTCATCACTGAGAATTATCTCGTATCGGTCAACTCACAAGAATGGTCGAAGGGCGGCAATGTAACGTACGTTTCATGGGATGGATTGAATAGTTCACTGATTGACCATATTTTAATAGAAGCACAATACATCGACAATGTAACGCAATGTGTTATACACGACGATCATTTTCTAAACGCGTCTGATCATCTTCCTGTGTCCTTTGAACTCCGATGCGCAATACGAAACAAGCCTCGAAACACTTCGACTACGGCAATACATTGGGGGAAAATATCCTCAGAACAGAAAATCGTTTACACTGAGAAAGTCTCGCAGTCGATCAAAAAGGTTATCAATAATTACGAGAAAAACTGTAATGAGCTTGACAGTTTCGTACAGGACATTGTCTGTGTTATCAATGATGCATCGAAAACGCTGCCAGTTAAGCGATATCGTAAATACTTAAAACCCTACTGGAATTTTGGAAGTGTTAGACAATATCACAGGAACATGAGGCAATTCCGTAGAGCTTGGATAGAGAATGGTCGCCGCGCGGTATGGAACATACAGTGTACAAAAGACTACAAGAATTCTAAAAAATATTTTCGTAACGCATTAAAAGAAGCAAGAGAACTTTACGAACAACAGCAGCTCGATAAGCTACAGGAAGCGGCCGAAATCGATGTCGGCACATTCTACAAGGTCGTGCGCGCACGTAGATGTTCAGATAAAAAAGGTTCAGGACTAAAAGTTGAAGATAAAATTATTCGTGACTCCGATGAACTGAGGAATGTGTGGTGTGAGCATTACAGGCAACTAGCTCTACCATCTGAGGAAAATGATTTTGATGATATTCATAAGATCAGGGTACAAATGGATATTCAGAACATGGTTGTAAAATAGCTATGAGAATGAAGATGGCATTTGTGGTCGCTCAATAACTTTAAGAGAAGCTGAAGCAGCAGTCAGAAGTATGCAAAATGGTAAAGCCGCAGGCCACGACGGCATAGTAATCGAACATATCCGTTATGGCGGCAAAAGCCTACTAGAAGCGTATGTTATGTTGTTTAACCAAATACTAATCAAAGAGGAATATCCCGATCATTTTAAAAAAGGCATAGTTATAACACTATTCAAGGCGGAAATAAAGATAAACTGAACAAAAACAACTACAGAGACATTACATTAACATCGGTTCTACAGAAGTTATTTGAAAAAAATTCTTTACCAACGCATATCAGCTCGTTGTGCCGAAATTCAGTTTCCACATAAATTACAACAAGGATTCAGACAGGAATGTGGCAGTATCATGGCGCATTTACGGTAAAGGAATCAATCTGTCATTACATCGAAAATGGGTCCAACGTATTCGCAGCTTTCCTGGACAATGCCAAAGCATTTAATAGTGTATGGATAGACGGGCTTCTACACAAAGTGTACAACTTAGGTTTCAATGGAAAATTCTGGAGAATATTAAACAATTCATTTCAAAACGTAACATCACGCGTATTATTTGAAGGTAAACTGAGCGAACCCTATCCGGTCAAGCAAGGGGTCGGTCAAGGGAGAACATTGTCAGCCTGGATGTTTCTCGTTATGATAAATGATCTTGCGCGTGACCTTGATGACGCAAAATTTGGCCTACATATTCAGACATTACACGTTCCTTGTGTTTTGTTAGCCGACGCACTCTCGTATTGGCAGGTAGTATTGCAAATCTACAAGCTCAACTTAATATCGTTAGTGCCTATGCTAAAACCTGGAGGCTAAACTATAACTCTTGCAAATCTTCGCTGATGCAATTTTCTCACAAGAAACGAAATGCCAGTTACCCTACAGCAGTGTGCTCACTTGGAGGCGCAATAATAGAATGGACTAACTCGAAAGTTTACGCGGGAATTACCTTTTGTTTCTGACCTTAAAGCTGACGTTGGCATAGTAAACGCGTGTAACAAAGGTAGACGGAACCTCAACAGTTTAATAAGTGTAGGTATTTATCCTGGCGGGTTAAACCCTCTAAAAAGTGCAAATCTCATTAAGGCATACCAGGTATGCTCTATGGATGTGAACTTTGGGCGAATACTACGCAGAAATCGAATGATATATTGAATACAACAATACGGTACGCTGCGCGAAGATGCCAAAGCTTTGAGAAAACATCACCCTCAGCTATAACTGCCAGGGCTATAGATCTACCTGACGATATATGGTCGGATGTGGAAGTTAGGAAACTGTATCTATGGAACAAGCTGTGTCGTGCTAAGTCGTCTTTTGTTTGGAAAACTCTCTTTATTATTCGTTTATGTACATTTATGTTTACGCCACAAAAACTTAGAAACGTCAGCTTTTATCGTGGATATCCTCGACACAATGGTGAAATTTAGCATTGAAGCCTTCTTCTTTGACTTTGTTATCTCCGTGTGATTTTATAGAGAATTTCAGGGGAAATCGTTCATTAAAAACGCAGTGACAAATTTTTACTTTGATATATGGTCGGAAAAATGTAAAAATCGTCCTAATTTATCATATTATAAGGCAGTTCACCATTTTCTCTGACCAAATCCCTTATGGGATTTAACACTGAAATTTCCAAAAAATACGTGGAAAATTTGTGAATTGGTCAAACTTTCGTACCGGGTTGAGCTTAACGATGCAATTTGCAAACTGTGCAACAAACGAATGGACAATGACGTAAAACATTTCTTAGTTGAGTGTCCATCACTGTACAAAAGCAGGGACAACTTATATGATCAAATTGTAAACTGTATTAGCGTAGAGAAATACGTTAGTTTTGACACATTAGAGCCAGATGAAAAGTGTTCATTCATTCTTGGTGGAAGGACACTTATTCAATTGGAGGATATCGAATGGCAGAATATGATGGTTGCTCTAAGCAATGCAGTGGAAGGGATGTTTACGGAGATGAATGTACTCCTCAATGACTGAGTTTCTTGTAATTATAATGTAAATACGTCCGTTTTGCAGTTAAATTGAAATGTTAAAATGACATGTACGCAATCTCGATTCAGAGGAAATAAAGAATGTCTGTCTGTCTGTCTGTCTGTCTGTCTTCTGTTTTTCGTCGAATCTTTCCTGATGATGTGCTGACAGAGTATGAGCGACCATTCAGTGATTTGGCGATAGTACCACTGAACCCACCACCGGGACCTTTTACCCACACTGTATCCCCGGGATGTAACTCTGAGCGTCGAACTGCACGGTGTGAACTATCGAAGTAGAGTTTTTGAGATGTTCGATTAACCTGTTCTTGGTCACGAATGAATTCTAGGTCTGGCCACTTAGGAGAGAGATTTGTTGGACTCTCCGGAAGTGTTGTACGTAGTTTCCGGCCCATTAGTAGTTCCGAAGGACTGTAACCGTTCCGTAGCGGTGTAGCACGGTAAGCTAGTAGAGCTAAGTATGGATCTTGAGAGCCACTAAGTAGTCTTTTAACTGTCTGTACCGCTCTCTCAGCTTCACCATTCCCTTGTGGGTAATGGGGGCTACTCGTCGAGTGTTTGAACCCGTTATCTCGTGCAAATTTCTGGAATGTTGAACTCGCATATTGCGGGCCGTTATCCGATATCAAGGTATCTGGGATTCCATGACGCGCGAATATCGACTTGAGGTGACCAATTATCGCTTCCGAAGTTGTGGAACTAAGCTTAGCGATCTCGATGTATCTAGAAAAAGTAGTCGATCACTAGTAGATAGTTGACTCCTTTCCAGTAGAACAGATCAGACCCCAATTTTTCCCAAGGACGATCTGGGAAATCAGTAGGCATAAGAGGCTCTGGTTTCTCCACTCTATGCTTTATAAACGACGGACAGTTTTTCACAACATCCTCAATTTCGCGACTGAGGCCAGGCCACCATACAGAATTCGCGGCACTTAACGATCCCCTGGTGTCCTTCATGTAGTTTCTGTAAGATTTCAGCTCTCATAGATGTAGGGATGACGAGTCGACTCCCTCGCATAAGTAGAGCATGACATACGGAAAGTAGAGACTGTGATTGTCGGGTTTTCGTACCCTGGCCATCCATCCTGACAATAGTCCATGACGATTTTAACAGATGGTATCCTCCTGTAATTTTACACGAATCTCACTCAGGCGATTCTCTGTAGCTGGAAGTTCGTCCATTACGGCGTCAACGAAGGCTTCAACTTCGTTTTGAAATTCCTCCTCCTCCAGTCCTCGTTGATTTGAAGGGGCTCTGGAGAGCGCGTCTGCAGTATACAGAAATTTACCAGGTACATGAGTGATGCTATAATCGTATCGCATTAGGCGCATCCTAAATCTCTGGACCCTTGGGGGTAGTTCCGATATAGCCTTAGTTCCTAACAGTGAGACAAGAGGCTTGTGATCTGTTTCAATGTGAAAATGTATACCTGTGATCAAGTCTGAGGACTTCTCACACATCCATGTCACAGCTAGCGCTTCCTTTTCAAGCTGTGCATACCTCTGCTCTGTGGCACTCATTGATCGCGATGCGTATCCAATAGGCCTCCAGGCGTCCTCTCTACTGTCCTTAGGACGTTGTAGTATAACTCCACCTATACCGTAGGACGAGGCGTCTGTGGAGATCTTTGTAATCGCTGTTGGGTCATATAGTGACAGCACCTCTGTAGAACTGAGTTCTTGCTTTATGAGTTCAAATGCGCGTGCTTGAGGTGTGTCCCATGTCCACGCGTTGTCCTTTTGTAGTAAGTCACGTATCGGTTTTGAGCTCTCTGCAATATTTGGTGAAAACCTCCCCAGCTGGTTGACCATACCCATAAATCTCCTGACTTCTGTTACGTTAGTAGGGGCTTCGAAATCAAGTATGGCTTTGACCTTTGCGGGGTCAGGTCGTATCCCTGTCTCATCTATAACATGTCCGACAAATGTGACACTTTTCTTTGAGAACTTACATTTCTCACCGTTTAGTGTGATCCCTGCTTTCTCCACCTTTTGCAGAACTGTGTCCAATCGCTCATCATGCTCCTCCTGGGATGCTCCAAATATCAGTACATCATCCATCTGACAAACAACACCTGGTACATTGTCGAGTAAGTTACACATTCTTCGTTGAAAGTGTTCGGGTGCTGATGAAATGCCAAAGGGTAGGCGATTAAAACAGTAACGCGCAAAGGGAGTTATGAAAGTTGTCAACAATCTTGAGGATTGTTCTAATGGAATCTGCCAAAATCCAGAGTTCGCGTCGATTTTTGAGAAAACCTTGGCTCCTGTCAATCTATGCAGAGTCTGTTCCACACTTGGGAGTTGTAGGCGCTCCCTGCAGACAGATTTGTTTAACTGTGTCAGGTCAACACATATACGTACAGTACCATCTTTTTTGGGTACCACTACCATACCTGAACACCAATCTGTTGGATCCTCAATAGGGGAGATAACCCCTAAGCCCTCCATCCTAGCAAGTTCATCCTTGACCTTGTCTAATAGTGGCAATGCTACTCGTCTAGGTGAGGTGAGAGCAAACGGTGTGGCATCATCGCTGAGTTTTTATCGTATCCTTTGATTTTCCCCAGGCCGTCAAACAGTTTCGGATATTTTTCCTTGATATCCTCGGTCGACTGTACTGAATCCACCGTTTTCATGAGTTTGAGCTTTTCAATTGCTGGCCTGCCCAATAATGGTGTATTTAATGTTTTGATAACATAAATTTCTGTCTCTGCACAAGATCCCTTCTCTGTCTTTAATACACTAGAGAATTTTTCTAAAATCTTTAGGCGGTTCTGACCTGGACCTTGCAAAATCCTTGTTGAGCGTTGTGATTTCTGACCTGTTTTCTGAAAAATGTTCTCTGGGATCACTGTAACATCCGCTCCAGTGTCGATCTTAAATCTGACTGGTGTATCTGTCTGTCCAGTCTGTAGTACCAAGTCTATGGTCCAAGGCGAGTGTTCCTGAGATTCCTCACTCTCGACAGCTCCTAAAAAGCTATTTGTGTGTATTTCACCAACTGTTGTGCGACATTTCTTTGCATAGTATCCCCTTTTGTGACATTTCCGACATTCTGCATCCCTAGCTGGACAATTTTCCTTTCTATGTTTGAATCCACATTTGTGACATTCAGGATACCTAGTATTATCATAGGACTTCCGGTTTTCCGACGACTTCCGGTTTTCCGTTGACTTCCGGTTCTCTAATGACTTCCAGTTTCCAGGTATTTTGTGCTTAGGGCCTTTCTTGACCACTGCATCAACACTGCTACCTGACTGACTGCTACTAGACATTATCTCTTTGTCTCTTACCACGGCCTGCTGTTTCTTAACTGCTTCAGATTGTCGTACCTGATTCACAGCTTTTTCCAGTTTAAGTGTAGCATCGAGCTGGAGTTTCTCTGATAAACGGCTGTCGCGAATGCCAACGACTATCCTATCGCGTATCATCTCAGATTTCAATTCTCCATACTCACAATGTTCAACGAGTGCATATAATGCCACGATAAAGTTCTCTGCTGACTTTATTCTGCCTTCTGTGATTAAATCTAGCTCTTTCGAAAATCGTATTTCGTCCTGTTATGAAGTAGTTATCGAACTTCTCTACAACCTTGTCATAAGTTTTGGAATCCTCATCAGACAGTCGGAATGATTTGATGATATCTTCGGCCTCACCTCCCATTGCGTAGATAAACGTATTGACTTGGACGGGCCTTTCCTTAGCTCCTAGTCCTGCCGCTATCCTGAACCGTTCAAACCGTTTCAGCCATTTGAGCCATTCATCGGGATTCGCGAACGTAAAATTCTCTGGGGGGTTGTACTTGATATGTTGCCATTTCAACGATATTCTGATCGGTTTCCTCTGTTTCAGATATATTATCTTCTGATACCTCAACGATCGGTTCTACAGCTATTTGTTCTGCTACCTCAACATTAGGTTCAAATAATACATCAGAGTTCAAATCTGGGTCGTTATTTCCGACTCCAAATGACATGAGGTTGATACTGAGCTAAACCACGTGGCGAGACGTTCCGTGAGACAGTCACATTAGTTTTAGTCTATATTTCATTATTTCACTGCGGTGACAACCTCTTACCGCTATTCCAATGAATACCACGTTCTGACACCATGTTGTGTGGTTGTATATATGACGTAGAAACACTGGTAAACTGTATAACTGTATTCAATTGGCATGGTAAACAAAACACGTTAGTACACAGCAGCCATCTTGGCAGGTAACCCCGAAGCGAGGCTTCGCTATAGTCTGTATCAATAAAGCGCTTATAGTATAACTATAGTCCGTTTCATATAATGTAACTCTAGTACATATATCTATGTATAACTCTACAGTGTTAGGGGGTCCGGAGTTTTCCGCCGGGGAAAAATACGATTTAGAATGGCTTAGATGAGTTTTACGATGCATTTTGATGAATTTGCGAGCTCCCAAAGCCGCGATAATTATGTGTTAGGGGGTCCGGGGTTCTCCCCCGGGAAAAAAATACGATTTAGAATGGCTGTCATGAGTTTTACGATGTATTTTAATGATTATAAAGCGTTCTTAACATGGTATTTTTCGATTTAATGCTAGGTTTACACTATGTTCCCAGCGGCCACGGCAGCCCCGTTTCAGGCCACCGTGGACAAAACGTGGGGACCGCGAGACAACGTGAGACAACGCAGAAGGACGTGATAGACAAACGTGAGCGGCCGTGATTACCGTGGATGCAGTGCCAGATTTTTAAACTGTCAAAAAATTTGCCACGGCAGTCACGGTACAGATGGTGAACGCCACAGGACGTAATAAAACGGTATTGACGTAACAAAACGTGACAGTGCGTACGAGGCCGTAACAGAACTTCAAGACGGTCCGTGGTGGAACGGACAGCAAGCACGTTCCCCAGAATCTCACGGTGATTTCAAGTTTTGTGACGTTCTGTTGCGTTTTTTCCACGTTTGATCACGGTTGATGCAGATTGGCTGCACGTTTTGTGCCGTTTTGTCCAGGTTTGTCAAGGTTTTACGGCAAGCCAAGGTGGATGAAAACCGTTTTGATGCGCTCTGTCAAGGCATCTTACGGCTTGTAGCGGTTGAAAGTCCGGCGTGATACGGCTTGTTACGTCTTATTACGGTCTTACGTTGCAAGCAAAATATGATATGGTTATCATTGCCTGGCCTGGTACATATTTGCTACTTCATTGAATCATTTGTATTAATAAATAGAAATAGTCATTATCAAACACATTTTAACCCTCAAATTATACCAAAGCTATTATTGCAAAGGCAGATTAAATGAGTACAGAAAAAAATATTTGCGTAGATTTATACCAAATATGCTTTTAACAAATTTTGTAATTAAAACGTGTTTGAAATGATATTTTCGGCAATAAATATTGTTTCAGTTGCTCCAAAAAGCCCGGCATCAAACTTTCATCCTAGTAAGCCTTGGCGAACCGTGAAAAACGTATTGGAGTTCGATCAAAACGTGTAAAACGTAGCAGACCTCACCAGATCGTAACAGGCCAGGAGAGAACGGAGTGGTATCCTTGATAGACCGTGCTAAAGCCGTAGTGTTCCTTTAACCTCCGGGAACAGCACTTTCCCTTATATCCACGGTCCACTACGTAATCCGTAAAAGACCGTGCCAAAACTTCACAAGACCTAGCTCAACTTGAATACAGTTGCAAAAATGGCCAAAATTCCACGGCGCACCACGTTTCGGGCAAACGTGGCTACCGTGGTCGCCGGGAACATAGTGTAAACCTAGCATAAAGCTACCTGCATTTAGATATGATTATTGTGTCGTCATAATATTATGCAACTCTACTCGATCTGAATACACCGGCTTCACACCATCGGCACATTGTTGTTTAACATAAAATATGAATTAATTGTCTCGTTAAGACATAAACAGATTGATCTTTTAAGAGACATTTTTTTTAAAAATAGTACATAGAATCCCTTGATGGACATTTTTCGTCTAGTTCGTGTGTATTGAATTTTTACTATTTAAGGTTTGACATTATGTGCTTGAACGTTTTAGGAAATACGCCGCGTAAAAATGAAGTACGAAAAATGTGCAGGAGGACCCTTTTTTCTTTAAAATAACCATTTTTAGAAAATTTCAGTCGGCGAAAATTGGGGGGCAAAAAGACATGTTTGTCCCCCGTCATTGGGAACGGTGTATCTATTCGTACAAGGATTTATAAGTGTGAAGGATTCGTGACTGTCTCTTTACATTACTAAACACCACGTGCACGCGAGACGGCTATGAACCCGGAATAAAAACCATTTTCCTCAACGAATACTTATCTTATCGAATCAAACGAAACACCAATGTAAAATTTATGAAATTTCACAACGTTTAGACGTTTAAACGTTTAAATGATTTAAGAACGGAAGATTTAGAGGATATGTCTTAAATTTTCGTTAAAAAAATACGACAGCTCACGAAATCACGACCCGCTTCAGAAAGGAAGACGGTAATAGGCCGGGATCTAGGGGGGTCTACGTGCACCCCCCCCCCCCACAACTTAACGAACCAATGTTTTTCTGAAGCCTTATGACCCACTGATAACGAAATCGAGAGGTAACATTGTATAAACTGGGATGAACTTCCGATTATGACGTCATCAAGATGGCCGCCATATCGAATTTCACTAAAGATTGAAAAATAGTCATACCATTGACATTTTTCAACCGAAGAAGACAAATGAGGCATCAAAATGACCGCAATAGAACAACAATTACATATCAGGACCATATAATCCAATGTATGTAGTTATTTCTACGCAGGAAATGAAAAAATCGGATTTTAAGCTCAAAAATGGTAATTTTTTAGCAAATTTTTCATATTTGGCTTGACGCAGCAAAAATGTTTGCCAACAGCAAACTATTATTTCTAATCAGTTATTTGACCTCTTATCAATCAGTTAAAACAACACCAACAAAAAAAAACAATGTTAACATTGTATAAGCTCCGGTTATGACGTCATCAAGATGGCCGCCATCTCGAATTTCACTAAAGATTGAAAAATAGTCATAACATTAACATTTTTCAACCGAAGTAGACAAATGAGGTATCAAAATGATCATAATAGAACATCAAATTCATATCGGGACCACATAATTCAATATATGTAGTGATTTCTAGGTAGGAAATGAAAAAATCGGATTTTAAGTTCAAAAATGATAATTTTTAGCAAATTTTTCATATTTGGCTTGACGCAGCAAAAATGTTTACCAACAGCAAACTATTATTCGTAAACAGTTATTTGACCTCTAATCACTCAGTAAAACAATAAAATATATAGAGATACAAAACAGAATTATTGTTATACCATCATTAAAGATGCTCCACCGCTGACAAATAGTAATTTTTCACTATTAAAAACAAGAGCAGACGATTTAGTATTTTTCTTCAGTTACAAAAGTTTCTTACTTTACACCATTACCACCATTCAACAGTTTGAGCTTCTAATTTTACTTCAAGTTTAAAATATGAAAAATAATTAATTGCATCCCGAAAAAAATCCGTGCCTCTATATCCTATATGGAATGAAGTACTGATTGCGCTTGCACCAAAGGCAAAATAAGATATTTTATATCATTTGTGTGTTAATTAGACATATATATACACGATTAAACACCAATTACTGTTCAAATAATGAAAATCATTTATGCTCTGTCGGCGGTGGAGCATCTTTAAGTTTACAAAACATCACTGGGTGCGTATACTGGGTATATGCTATTTTTCTAACTCCAAACCGCTGGCACTAGTTTCCTGGTGTATTATAAGTTCCTTAAATAAGTTTGACTATTGGCGATTTATAAGTAGGAAACATGAATGTAAAGTTGACAGAATATCTAGCCTCGGGTAGGACAAATCACAGTTTCGTTTATTTCCTATGCATATTATTAGCAAAATGTCAGATAGGTACCATAATGTCACATATTTCTTTCGCTGGTTCTCAATTATAACCATTATCATTGTGCGTGCTTTCCCACCTCACTGCACTATCCTCTGACGTGACTTGCCATGTCTGGTAGCTGGTACATGCAGTCCAAATCAGAGTAATCGAGATATCAGTATCCAATTCGTCGAAAGCCAGAGCGTCGTCTCCGATGTCGATGAGATGAACCAGTGGTGTTCTAGCCTGACATCTTTCATGGCCCATCAATGGCCAGAGTTTATATCAGGAACAACAGGTTCAGGGATGTGGGATCTTCTTCAGAAGATTCTAACATATCGTATATGCTGTTTCAGACTTCTCAGGAAATTACACCAGATCCAGATTCTTCGAATGGTTGAATGATTCAAGCACCATTCAACAACCTTGTGGACACTCGTGCGACTATAGGTGGCACAGGTGATATCCTTGAGGTCTTTAATGAGGTCATAAATGTTAAATGTTTTTCATTGGTCAGACTTTTCCATGTCCCTTGCAGGTACTGGTTGTGTCGCATCTGGTGTATGCGTGGATACACCATTGAAGACTCTCCAGAAAAAGTTTTCTACAGTGCTCTCCAGACTTGGCAAAGAGAGGAACTTCACTGTAGACCTCATTTATGACCTCAAATAATTCACCTGTGTCATCTATGGTCACTGAGGGTTCACAAGAATGAGGAATTGTGCTTCATACGAATTAAGGAGATGCAACTCAACCCCTCGCAGAATGTGGCTCTGGTGTCTTTTCCATCCTACCGGAGAGGTCTGGAACATCATATACGATATGTGAATCACTAGGTTGAAAACAAGATGAGCTCCCACATCCGCGAACCCGATGTTCTTGATGTTACCTCTGGCCATGGACGGTTGACAAGTTAGAACCACGATGGTAAACCGGTAATGTAATATCACATCAGCTCATCAGCTCATCGACACTCTGGCGAGAAAGCACGCACAAAGATAATGCTTATCATTAAGAACTATTGAAAGAAATATGTGATACTGCAGTAACCATCTGACATTTCCTTACGTTATACACAGAAAAATAAAGTTAACAGTGGATGCGCTATTTCTAAAAGAAACAAATTTCGGAAAGTGTCGTGGTATTAACGGAAACAAATGCTTTCTTCAGTTTTAATTTGATACCCTATTAGTTGGCGTTGTGTAGTAAAAATTCATCTTGAGACGCTACTAGTCTACAAACTTTCGAACATGAAAATGGATTTTGTTAGGAAATAAGTCCCACTTAGATATTAAGCCAACTTAAAATTCAAATGTGTTAAGATATGAATCGTCAATTGCCAATGTTATCTTCGGGAAGTTCTACGACAACTGTAGTGTCAGCGGTTTGGAAAAAACAGCAATCATATACCCTGTATACGCACCGGGTGATGTTTTGTAAACCAAATGATGGTATAACAATAATTCTCTTTTGAATTTCTATGCATTTTTGTTGTTGTTTTTGCTAATTGATAAGAGGTCAAAATAACTGATTTCGAATAATACTTTCTTGTTGGGAAACAATTATAGCTGCGTAAAGCCAAATATGAAAAAATTGCTATAAAATTATCATTTTTGAGCTTAAAATCCTATTTTTTTCATTTCCTGCGTAGAAATCACTACATATATTGGATTATATGGTTCCGATATGAATTTTGTGTTATATTATGATCATTTTGATACCTCATTTGTCTACTTCGGTTGAAAAATGTTAATGTTATGACTATATTTCAATTGTTAGTGAAATTCGAGATGGCTGCCATCTTGATGACGTCATAACCGGAGCTTATACAATGTTAACAATGCTTTTTGTTGATGTTGTTTTTACTGGTTGATAAGAGGTCAAATAACTGATTAGAAATAATAGTTTGCTATTGGCAAACATTTTTGCTGCGTCAAGCCAAATATGAAAAATTTGCTAAAAAATTACCATTTTTGAGCTTAAAATCCAATTTTTTCATTTCCTGCGTAGAAATAACTACATATATTGGATTATATGGTCCTGATATGTAATTGTTGTTCTATTGTGGTCATTATGATGCCTCATTTGTCTTCTTCGGTTGAAAATTTGTCAATGTTATGACTATTTTTCAATCTTTAGTGAAATTCGATATGGCGGCCATCTTGATGACGTCATAACCGGAAGTTCATCCCAGTTTATACAATGTTACCTCTCGATTTCGTTATCAGTGGGTCATAAGGCTTCAGAAAAACATTGGTTCGTTAAGTTGTGGGGGGGGGGGGTGTGCACGTAGACCCCCCCCCCTAGATCCCGGCCTATAACCCTCGCACCCGCAAGCTACATCAAAGGCTGCGCCGGCGGATATCACAGGAAAATCAGTCGTCGCCCAACGTCACGGTCAGTGCCCAAACACAAAAGCTCCTGTCTTGTATTTCCCCAAAACCCAGTGTGACTTACCCTTCTCATATACGTCCTTGATTCGTATATCAATTAAAAAATGAAAGCGGCAGCACTGTCTAAAAATAATTTGTTTTGCTTAATATTTCAATATTTTGATCTTTTAAAATATCAAAAATAAATTATTTCTACCACATTTTGAAACGTATTACGGTATTTTAATAAATGTATATCAATTTATTCGGTTAGCAACACACAACACAATGTTTGTAATGAGCAATCATCGGTGTGTACGTACGTCAAGCATCATATATCCTCGATGCTTTAATCAAGGATGTCTTTACTTGTTACGTAAAAATTCATTTTACAGTCACAAACTCTGCAATTCACAATGTATCAAAGATACAGACTGCAGGAAAATATCTAATTAAAGCTTATTCGTTGCTGAACTCCTCGACAAAACAAAATCCGAAACTTTTATTCTGTGCGGATTTTCTTTCATAATTACACGAAGATACCTGCTATTAGAGCATGAATTAGAGTATTTGAAACATCGAACTTCACTCTCTTAGTTATTTTCATTCGAGCCAAAGTTATTGTACGATTAACTTCACTCAAAAATAATCTTAAAAAAAATCGTTGATCGGCTTTTCCTGTGACCGCCGATATAAGTGATAGCACATCAGTTATAGTACAGCTATAAGCCACGGACTATTATGACGTCACACGGTTTAGAGCCAGAAAATATGCATAATCGGGTAGTCAGAAAGTTTGACCTCGATATCGACGGCTTACAGGTTATTCAGGTCGCGCGCGGCACGGAGAGGTTTCTACACGTGCTAATAAAGCCATTTCCATCCATTTCCAGCATAAACTGAAATTATCATTTTTGACTGCACAAATCCTTTAATCAGTCAGGATATGAGAGATCTTTAAGGTTAACAAGTCTTTTTGTACCTCTTTGTTGAACGTTTTCTATGGTTTTTATATCTTTCTTTGTCCAGGGAGACCAAACGACAGAACAGTATTCCAAATGAGGCCTAACCAGAGTCTTATACAGTGTTTTAAAGGTTTGGTTGTCAAGATATGTGAATGTTCTAAATATGGTACCCATGATTTGGTTTCCCTTTGATGAAGCTTTGTTCACACTTGGTTTGTGAATTTTAGGGTATTATCGATTGTGACTCCCAGATCTTTCTCACTGTTGGTTTTCCCAAGCTGGATTCTGTTGTCGCCGTCCTTTATGCTGTACTGTCTGTTAATGGGGATATTGCCAATTTCCATATGCTTGCACTTTTCTTTATTTAACTTCATTAACAAGAGGTCAGTCCAATCTGAGATTCTGTCAATATTTCTCCGTAGCTCTTCGCAGTCCTGTAATGTGTTGATTTTTTAATACAATTTGGTATCATCCGCAACTAGTTTGGCGACACAATTTACTACCTCTGGGATGTCGTTGATATAAATTAAAAATAGTATGGGCCCGAGTACACTTCCTTGAGGTACACCGCTCTTTACATTTTTGGTTGTGGAGCTTGTTCCACTTATAGTTACCTTTTGTTGTAGTCCCGACAGAAATTGTTGTATCCATGACAGAATTTTACCTCCAATTCCATAGGATTTTAATTTATGTATAAGGAGTCTATGGGACATTTTGTCAAAGGCCTTACTAAAGTCCAAATAAATAACATCAATGTTGTTGTTGTTGTCTAGGGCCTGTGTCCAGTGTTCTTGTACCTCTAGAAGCTGTGTTGTGCAAGACTTGCCTGGCGTAAATCCATGTTGTTCTGGTGACAGTAGATTGTTAATATTCAGGTGTTCCACGATATTGTCACGTATTATCCTCTGCAAGATTTTACAGGATACGGATGACAGACTACTAGGACGATAGTTATTTGGATTCTTTGTTGAGCCTTTCTTGTGTATTGAGCAGATATTTGCTGTGGTCCATTGTTTTGCCACTACACTTTCCTCGATTGAATTTTTGAATAATGAGGTTACAGGCTTTACTATGGTGTCCTTTGTTTCTAGTAGAAATCTTGGATGAATTCCGTCCGGACCAGGTGATTTTTAGTACTATTTCCTACGTGATTTCAAAATGTAACAGTGGACTTGTTATATTTCTCATGGGTAACGGGGGTAGATGGGTATTTCTATCATACCTACGGGTGTAATACTGGCTTGTCAAGGGAAATACACTCATGTCGCCTGAGGTTGTATTGCATGGCTTCCCATGCAAGAAAGCCTCGTGACGTCACGGCGTCAACAAAATTTCTATTTCCTCGGCAAAATTTTAACTTTTTTTTCACAAACTTAACTCGTTTACTATAAAAGATGCAAAAAACGGAATTTTGGTTGAAAATATCACCCAGTTTTTCATGTATGGAAATTTGACTTACAGTCGTGGATTTCTTCGAATTTATTTCAAAATGGCGGGATGTTATAGTTGTAAAATTGCAATAAAACATCGAGGTATGAAAGAAAAATACTCTTTCATAAGTGAAGATGAAAAATAGGGATATTCTACCCTCGGGTAGAATATCCCTATCCTTCATATCCACATATGAAAGAGTCTTATATTCCGTCTTCCACAAATACACTGACAAAAATTGTTCATAACTTCGGCTGTTTCTTCGTCTGTTTCTGTAAGGTCTCCATTTGGATTATTGACTCTTGTGATTGTAGATTTTGTCTTTGTTTTCGATCTGACATAATTCCAGAAGAGTTTAAATACACTACATTGAATCTTCTGCTCATAAGCATGTTTACTTTTGTATGTTCTGCATATAAAACGGTTGTGTACCGTTAAATCAAATAACACCCGTACGAACACTGACCACATGCTCACCAGATATTCCTGAACATGTACAGTAGTTACATGTACACGTATAACATAGACTCTGATCATCGATATTGAACGAGGAAACAAAACGCTAGGACATATTATGTCCCTTTTGTATTGATTTTGCTGGATACGAGCCTCACTATTTTATTTTTGTAAAAATGAGCCAATATTAGCTTTGCGACATCTTTCATACCGAAATATTACTATATAAATCTATTCAAAAAATGATACGGATGTATTCTCTATGTTATTCTCAATTACCTCCGTTAATATTTGTTTGGTTGACTTATTAAAATACTCAGTTCACTATACATTGTACGTAACATGCATGCCATATATGCACATACATGTAACTACATGCATGTACATGTAATTAAATTGATAAATGAAAACCATCATATGTATTCGGATAATGTCATCTTCCAGCATCAGTTATCTCTGTCAAGAATTTATCTATTTATTTTTCTTTATTCTTTCTTCACTTGTTTTTAACATTATGAACTTATGTAACACATCGTAGCAAACAAAATTTGGATCTTGGAGTATCGAGGATGTAGGCACTCATACTCCCCTGCATTCTTATATTTTTTTTATAATTAATACTGATTATAGTTTATACAAATCTGAACTCAATTCTTAATAATGATTATGCCATCGGTTATCACTAAATATGTGATTTCGCCAAAATATCTTTGTGGGTATTAATCAATGACATATGAACGTCGAGCATTACGCCCCTGGTAGTTTTCTAAAAATAGTTCTTGTTGATGCCAATACATGAAGTTGAAATATACAGGTAATACCGAAGGGTCAGGATGACCTATTGTCATCATGCACCGTCCGTCGTCGTGCGCCGTCCGATATTAGGCCTCTGGCATGCTGGGATGAAAGGCTACCAAGTTTGTTCAAATAAATGACCATGACCTTCATTCAAGGTCACGAGGGTCAAATAGGCTAAAATCTTTAAACGACTTCTTCTCAAAAACCAGAAGGCCCAGGGTACTGATATTGAGCATGTAACATGCTGGGATGAAGGGCTACCAAGTTTGTTCAAATGAATTACCTTGACCTTCAATCAAGGTCACAGAGGTCAAATAGGCTAAAATCTTTAAACAACTATGTTGTATTGTACTAATAGTCAGATGACCGTTAAGGCCCATGGGCCTCTTGTAATTACTATTTTCCAGGTTAAAATTTAAATTTTTGTTTTCGGAAAATAGGCTGGGTTTAATTTATTGGTAATAGATAAAAACAACGGGATTTGTGTTGAAAATATCACGCAATTTTCATATATGGACACGACTTGCAGTCGCGTTTATTTCTAATTTATTTCAAGATGGCGGAAATTCATAGTAGTAAAATTGCAATAAAACGTCATGGTACATGTATGAGCCTTGGCAAGCCTCGGGTTTTACATTTTGTGACCCTCGAGTAGAATATCCCTATCCTTCATATACAATTATACACATATGAAAGAGTCTTAAAATAAGTGATATCAAGGACGTAGTCTCACTTATGAATCCTTGGTGATATATCCATAATTCGATTTTTGAATGTGCATTATCATATGTTATCTTTGCCGAGGTTTTAATATATCATCATTCACAATCCTTTGTGATTCTGACCAATCCGTAAAGCAACGTGACTCTATCGTGTTGCGTCGTGAACAATCCGCACCAAACCGTATTGTTCCTTATCAATTATGTAGCTGAACCGCATTAACACGTACTTAACCGTAACAAACCGTTTGATAATTGATAAGTATGGTTTAATAAGGCTGTGATAGGGAGTAACAAGGTTCAGTACATTCCGAAACGGTGAAGTACGTAGGGACATACTACGGTTGTTTGATACGTAGTCAAATTTTGAACGTGTTCAAAACTTGTCACGGATCTTAAAATACTAATACACTTTTTTAACTTTGTATGGCAATCGCCTGTTGATAGAATAAAACATGATACACCTGTCAAAAAATGAAGAAGGGGGTTTAAAAATGACTGACCTCAGTAAATTTATGAAAGGTCTAAAAAATAACCTTGATTCGAAAATTGATATTGGCCGAGGAAAAGGAATCGATCTCCATATTTGAAACAGATCATTTTAGCCCTTCAAATCTTATAGATATGGGAATAGATTAAGCGCAAATGTGTTAGTTTACATTTTCCTTTTGGCTAATATGAGCAAATCGTACTGGTATATGTCCACAGAGCGAGCATTCGAAACATCTATTCATACATTGCCATTGTTTCAAAATTGTGTGTATCAAATTTTGTAATGTGCGAGCATTTTTTTTTCTTTGTAGATACAGTCTGCTGAGGTCGACCATATGTTTTGTTTACGAAAAAATGTTGACATTCTCTCTTGGTTTTACAACATTCGTGTTTGGAAGAGTTCGGAATGATTCGGCATCATTCGAGCCTATTTTTTACGTGTACACGTTAATTTTTTTTTTTTTTTTACATTTATAATATAAAATACTTCCAGTGATATAACTTTATAAAAAGTGATAAAATTAGAAAGTTAAACCTCGGACAGATGGTAAAAAATGTTTATAACACTTAAACAGTTTTGACTATGACAAAAAAGAGCGAAAGTGATAGACCATACAACTTCAAATGAACATAGCTGTTAATAGGACGTAAAACTAAGCATAAACTACAAAAATGCATGTTTTGTAAAATATAGTATCAAAGAAAAGCAACAAGATTTCTAGTATGTATGATGCTTTATTATGAGAAATATATAACGTTTAAGATACATTGCATTTTGTTACAAAAACATGTTAGGTGGCGCTGCTTTGATGGTATTTGTCAATTTTCATTTTAGTATCCTAAATTACATGCTTTTCATATAAGCAATCATAATATGACATATAAATAAATGTTATTTTTTATAACGCAGGTCGTATTAAGTTTCCCGCCCTCGGCTTATTTGCCGCGTGTTATTTGACTATCGCTGCGCCAATCGGCAAAACATCGAATCAAATCTTCACTGTGAACATCGATTGCGCATGGTAATTCAATTGTTAAGTGTTGTAACTTTATCTTAGGACATACGTTTTCTTATGTATTATTGTTTTAAGAAACGTTTAATTTTTATTTCGGAAAGGTAGTGGGCCTTTAACAAAATAATAAATGTAACTATAATAGTGTAATATTATACTGCATTATGAATTTGAACTACTGTGATTATAAAAGCTATAATCAATCAAATGTTAAAAAGGACACTTGGTTTCGATTATTTTTCTTATCTAACAATTAGCGTTATTTTTTTCTTGATAATCCTAGACATCAACGAAAAGGTAAGCTACTGTGCGAATGCCTGTGCCAGAAACTCATGATAAAAAGGGTTTCCTGAAAAAGCCTACTCAGGTTAACGGTACGTTGTTTAACTTCTGAAAGCTCCTGCATAAGGGGTTACCTGCAAAGAAGGTTTGGTAGCGTGTAAGTTGTATGCTGGTGTGTGTTCGTGTGTGAATGGTCCTGGGTATGACAGAAGCTCCTAAATAAGAGGTTGCTGAAAAGGCTACTCTGGTACGCCCAGACCGATCAGTGAGTAAATGGTGGAGGTTAACTCGGAGCAGGACACTGGCAGTTGTGCAGGAGTTAGTCACCATAGTGACAAAGGTGGTGCTGTCCGTCAGAGGAGCTACATGTAGATATAAAGGGCGCTCAGTGTACTGCAGTACATGGTTTCTGCCGAGGCACGGAGCGTAGGTGTGAGGACAGTGGCACTGTCTTGCCTGTAGCCTGTATAGAGTTGTTTTGATACTTTGATATCATTGATCGTTTCAGGTAGCCCCAACTAAATTGAGAAGATGAATGCTACAACATAATATAAGATTAAATGACTATTAAAGATCGATGTAAACAAACTACTTGGATCAGAAAACAATGAATAATTATACATTTGTGTACATGTTATTGTGCTAAAATATAGCTTTGCCTTAATTTACATCAATCAAGTATGAAGTCATCTTTAATAACATGCACACATAAAATCAATATTTTGATTTTTGTAAAATTCAATATCACAAAACTACATATAGTTGCCTTATAGTGTACTGACGTACAATTCACAAAGAAAATAAAAATTTAATGATATATATTACAGTGAGAAAATGTATATGGCAATTCACATGAATTCAAACGTTTCAATAAATCCACACAAACCAATTAGAACCAAAAACATAGACAAGAATAAAAGAAAGTCAACAGCATTTTACAGTTTCAGTCCACAAGTTAGCATCACATCAATAAACTAAATATACTCAATCCTAAAATCTCGACAATAAGCCGCAGCTTATATTCCCTTTTTTGTAGTAAATTTCAGGCTTATTTTCAAGATCGGCCTATTTTCAAGTCCGTCTTATTGTTTAATTAATTGATCCTGTAACGTATGCTAGGCTTACATACGAGACCGGCTTATTTTCGAAACATTCACATTAAGATAAAAGGAATTGTTTTTATCTTGTACACATTTCACTTCCACATATTCATAGAAATATAAGCGTTGGAGACAAACGTATTTAGATAAAACAATCGATGAAAAGTTACATAATAAAAAACTACGATCGAGTGCATAGTGGATAGTTATAGGCCTTGGACGTCTCCTTTCCGGCGGTGTATGGAATTTGCAAATCAGTATTTGTCTAGATGATATAAATGTTTTGTTTTAATTACTAGTTTATAGAAAAAATAAATATACAAACCTATATTTCCCACGTTAGACATTTTTTTTAATTTTCTGTAATGAATTTTGACGCTGGTATCGTTTGTGCGATGCCAGAAGATGACAAGGTTTTGCCGAGTCATCTCGTCTTTCCGTGTCGACACCAAAATAAAACTTGTTTTGTTAGATACTGACTGTAGTCTGTTTAACATACATTCACCATTTCCTTACAGATGCAGATAACATTCAAAACGAAAGCAAATTGCCGGTTATTTACATGATTTCGCTAAAAGCGAGACGCTTCTTTAATGATCAAGAAATATGCATTGAGTGTGTACTCATCGTAGTTAAAACATTTCTATGATGTCATCTTTTTGTGTCACCCGTGCTTTATTTAGACTATTGTTCAAGTACTTGTTCTGTTTGTAGATACATGTAAGTACACCTTTCACTGTACATTAGTTTACCTGTAGCTGCAGATTAGTTTCAACTAATCTACAGGTTGATTAGTTTCAACTAACCTACAGGTCCAGGTAAATTAATGTACAGTGAAAGGTAGAGAGCAACACTATATGCAACATTGTTAAAGTTGGACAGATAAATATCAATCAAATCAAATTAAATTAAAAAAATGTAATACAAAACTTCAATAATACATATTATTACACACTTTCTGTTTTATATATTGATTCTTGGGCATCGGCATAAATCCATTCACATCAACCAAAACGCTAAAAATTACTCATTGTGTTGAAAATCCAAACTCTTTAGTACATGCATTTCGACACCACAGGCATTCCTACAATGATGTTTTTTTTAACAGAAACCTGCACTTTTTTCTTTGCAAATTGAATTATTTCATTATATTTCTTGTCCCAAAAATATCACTGTTTTTAAATTGCTTCATTTCTTGAATACATACACGTAACACATAAATCCCGAATTGAATAATTTCGATATTATATAATTCCTTATCAAAGAATTACACAAAGCCTAATGAACAAATTTGAATGATTAAGCTGAAGTTTCTCTTCTTCCCTTTGCCGTTTTCACTGAATTTCAATGTAGTTTCTTTTAGAATTGACTACATCTTGATATTATGGTTTTTAAAAGGACCAATCATATTCTTCATTTCATAACGTACATGTAGAGCGGCATATTAAAAATTATTACGTTTACATGGCAATTCTTCATATCTTATGGATTTCCGACAAGTTATGTCCTAGTGAATGAGCTGCCTCTTACAGCAGTAATATTAACATATCAACAAAATTACCCCCTCAATGGATATGTGATAATCATTTTAGATAGTTTGACTTCATAAAAATCTGATCTGCACTGTCTGCCATGTTGCCTTTTGTACTGCTCCACTCAGAATGAAGAGAACTCGCAAAAAATCCCTACACCTACAGAAGAGAAGGCGTACTTGATCGCAGTAGAAGTGACATGGTATGAGTTAGGTGATTTGCGACTTAAAGGATGTTCCACTTGATAATTCGATAAATCCCATGTAAGATGATCCTCTGATGACGCCTGCAGAGGTGCTTATCAACGCATGTTATATATATATATCAACATTTTCAGAGTGTTAACTTGATTTTTTCCTCTATCACTTACAGAGTGAAATAAGGAAACAACTTTGAACCGGCCACCTTGGATTTCAAAATGGCGGTCATGTTGAAATTAGAATAACCATTTAAATGCATTATTTATAAAGATATAGCTCGCCAAATTGGCGGTCATCTTGAAATACAAAATGGCGGTCCTTCTACATGAAGTTCAACACTACCAGAATGTTCCTAAGTGTCCTAAACTGGTTTACCAGGGAGACAAAAAGTTGATTCTCTCCAAAAGTAAGTAAGTTACAATATATTAATTTTGTTGGAACACTAAAAATCAATTTGAACAGTATTTTTATGATCATTAGTATATGTAGTGTCATATTAACATATATATATTGTAAATGTAATTAATTAATTAATTAGTTGATCAATTATAATATCTATGCATTCGCACTTATTGTGATGCAGCATATCATCGTAAATTAAGTTATATTTGGATCATAAAAAGTCATTCCCCAACGAAAACTTCACACATTAAAAAAAAACATATACGAAATATACTTAATCAAAGATGCTTCACCGCTGACAAATGGTATTTTTTCACTATCAAAAACAGGAGCAGACAATTAAGTAATTTTCACAAAAGTTACTTACTTTACACCATCACGACCATTGAAAAGTTTGAGCTTCTAATTTTACCTCAAGTTAAAATTATGAAAAATAATTAATTGCATCCCGAAAAAATTCCGCGGCACTATTTATCTATTATGGCCTGGTTGAGAGGGCACTATTGCCTCATAGTATTGTCGAGGGATGGAATAGTGCCCGAGCCGAAGGCGAGGGCACTATCCCATCTCGAGACAATACTATGAGGCAATAGTGCCCTCTCAAACAGGTCATAATGGGTTTAGTACATCACCCTCACATGAGACCCGTTTTCATGTCATCGTAACAGAATCACGTCAAGCCAGACATGAAGCGACACCTTGCAACGCTATCTTCATTTCCACACCACTTTGTTACATTAAAAGTGCAAGATATGAATTGTCGTAGAAATCTGTATTTCTTTTAAACGGGATTTAGCTTCATGAAGATTAAAAGTAGATCAGTAGAAAATGAGTGCTCTGTAGAAAAGCAACATTTGCTTCCATCCCCGCACACAACAGCCTGTCCACCATCTTGACGTCTTGGTCGAAGCGCAACGTTATAATGACGTCAATTAATGATGACGTCACAATACATTCACGTTCAATATCGCGCCACTTCAATAGTGCCCGCCTGCCCGGGCACTATTGCAAATAGTACCCATGTGTGTAGCCAATCAGATTCCTGTATTCTGTCACGTGATGTACTAAATGCTTTTAGGAATGAAGTACTAATTGCGCATGCACCAAAGGCAAAATCAATTATTTTATATTATTTTTTGTGTTAATTATGCATACATTTACACGATTAAACACCAATTATTGTTCAAATGATGAATGTCATTTAGGCACTGTCGGCGGTTGAGCATCTTTAAACAGGATATTTTGGATGGAAAGAAAATAAGTTCTTATAAACAGAGATGTAATGGAATGAATTCGATCGTAAGGTAAATCGTTAAAAAAAGCGTTTAAAATTATATGTGCCGTATTTTCACACTTCTGAATCAAGCAGACCTTTTGAGATGTCATTCACTTCCACAATTTACCAACATTGAGAGAAATACAATTCTTTCAATGGATAGATTTTTATTTTACAAGGTCATACGAGTGCTCATTGACAAATAAATTTTGACAGTAATGCCAGGAATTTGCGTTTACAATGCAGTAGAATGGGCACACAAGGTCAACCCAAGTAAGTTGTGGTTTACAATGTCAACCAGTGAGTATTTAGTGACTACTGTAGATGTGTTGTCATCCAAATATTACAGTGAATATATTCTGTGTTGTTGCAAATACTTATTGAGTATCATATTTGTACAACTTATAAGTTATCAAAATTTATGTATTTCAATAGATTACTTAAGAAAAAGGTGTAAAAATTTCACCCAGTCATGGCACATATAACTTTTTTTTTTGTTATTTTATAAAATTTATACTGGTTAAACCCACGAATTCATAACGAAGTAAATGGCACTAAAAGTGATTATGATGCAGTACAGAACGACTGAAATACGACAATTAGTCAGAATCGATTCAGCTTAGTTTGACCACACATAAATTAATATGATTTGACAATTATTATAGTAATCAACTTAGATTCCAAATACACGAATATTCACAAACTGGACGGCTGCACGTGGCATTTGGAAAGTGACCTCAGGGCATCCACTTCGTCATAATAATGTCAATGGTCCTAAGCCAGACTCTCCGGCGTCCGGTATGGACTTAAAACAAGATATCGTAAAAGGATCACGGCGCCAATAACAGGAGGATTTTCCATTGTTAATTGGGGGAGTATTGTGCATTACTGCAAAGCAGATGGCTGTTTTACCATTTTACTGGATCACCGTTGGAGTTCCAAGCCTACAGCGGGGTCCAAGCCTGTCTTCTCGGGGTACTAACAGAGGACATTGAGGTGTTTCCCAAAGTTATGGTGGAATTTGGTGTACTAATGCCTCGCGAAGGAGGTCGCGACTGACAACGAGGAACTCGTTTGACTATCTGCGGAGATTGTCTTATATTTTCACCGTGTTGAAATATAATATCCAAGTCGACAAAGTTTTTATAATGTTGCATCATGGACTGGTAGCCATTTTGGTTGTGTCTTGCGATATCATTGGAAGTTGGCTTTATGTGGTGACAAAAGGCCCGAATTGCAATGACAGGGACAAGGATAATGGCGTTGGTTAAGAAAAGACAGAACCAAAAGTTATAAGTAGAGTAGACACGGCAAAAAATGACTGTTTCCTCGGTCCCAGTGATAACGAAATAAGTACATGCGCTTACGAATATCGCCACACCGTTGCCACATATCCAGTATGATGTATCCAAGGCACACTGCAACATATTATATATGAACAATTACATTACAAATCAATATTCCATATATCAATATAATTTGTTTGGGATTTCAATTTTTGTAAGTATTATTTGTATGAAACCAAAATTGCATTTTTGATTTTTTTTTCTTAATTGTTATGCATCCATGTGTTTGAAATAAAGTAAATTGAAAAGTATAAACTAAGTTCAAAAAGGAAGTTACACTTTTGCATTTTTTTCTGTCTCCATATAGTATAGGACCAGTGATATACTATCTTATTGTTATATCCCATCTACAAATCAATGAAATATCTAAGGAGTTATTCTCGTTTTTTTTATCAAATTGATTTTAAGTCTCTCTTTGGTGGTTTTTCAGACTGTTATCACTCATTTAATCATCACAGAAATTTCACTTGCATTACCAAACAAACGACATATACTCCATTACCTTGACATTGATTGTTTTCTCGCCAATGAAATATCACAAAGAATTTTTTGATAAATTTTAAAGTGCTTTGAACTTGCGTTAATAGTTGCTAAATTTTAACATCAATTATCAGTTAATACTATTGTGTGTAATTTGACATTCCTAAGGTTATATTCTTGATCATATTTACGTTTGTGACATTTGAGATAAAACCCCGTATGTGTGATAACTGTGTATATCCTCTGGCACCTTTTCTGAAAGATTTTAAGTTCCATTCTATTACGTAACCGGATTAATGTCACGGCCATCCTAATTGCCTAAAGGACACTGACCACGGCTGATTAATCTGCCAATGAGCGATATCTGTCAATCATAATTCTGTAATTTTATTGTATGTACATTATCTAAGCATGAAATATTTTATTTGTAAAGCAGTTAGGTCTCCGACTTTGTACGGAACACATCGGCTATATTCTGGACACTCCAGAATAGCCATCCGTCAAGTCAAAGTTATCATCATTAAATTCCAAAGTTCAACTTCAACATTTTCTTTCGTCATCTTTACATCGTGACAAAACGTACGGAAGTTTCCGTATGTTAATTGGTGGAGATAATCCTGGTAGTACCCACTTCTACGCTGGGTACGCTTTCCCGAAACCTCAACTGCCAAGCAAGTATTTCCCGCGAGTGACTCAAAGAAGGACCAACTCTATTCGGAATCACACGGACTGGATTTTAACCAAGACTGTGTTCGCCATACTTTGGAGTTAACCAGGGTAACGTTTTGACTGTAACCATTCAGGATGGCATTATGCTATAGATGTGGAGGCCACTTCGCCCCAAACCATCCGATGTGTTGTCCAGCAAACGGATGTTACTGACATAACGCACAATGTTCGGTCACTTTTACGTCACGCCGGAATTTCATTGGAAAAAGCGTTGAACAGTAAAATAATATAAGCGCAATACTATTTTTTTTAAATTAAAAAACAGAAAGGATATATTTATTCAATTACGGGAGGACTTTTATCAAAATATTTGTAATATTTATTTTTCTATTGATGTGTTTTTGTTGAGAAAATGACGTTTTATGGCGCGATAGATGTAACACGCACCTGTATGCGGTTTCAGTTAAAGTGTCACTGTGGTCATACTGAACACCACATGGCGGTAAAATTTGACAAAGAGATTCCCCAAACACGAACTATCATAATGTCATTTCGTTATAATGAATTGTGACGTCATACTTCAAAATGGTGGACTTTGTTTGTAGACTTGCCGATCGACAGATCCGAAGAGAAAAGAATAATAAAGTGAAAAAACACAAATACACACAGTACAAAACGGTACTAATACATGAGATAGAGACATGAATTGTTAATATAAAAATACGTTTTTCTTCTATTTTAATAACATGTCAGAAAATATAGACTGCGACGTCGTTCTACTTTTTTTATCGAACAAAACCTTTGTCTTGCAGAAATGACACAAAATGAAATTTTTAGATTGACTGTTCTGTCACGCAAGTTCACGACGTTGAAAAATGACTTTATATTAGGAAGTATGTTTTCTATTCAGAATAAAAAAATACGTTTTTGCTCAAATATACGTGTGCGAAATCTCTACTGAAAATTCAAAAAAGTATTCGAAAAATTGCGTTTTTTCTTTGTCTTGCAGGTTTGCCGAATGTCGGAAATGACGTCAATTGCGCTCGTCATGTTATAAGATAATGACATCTTTTACATTCAATAACGTTACATAAAAGTGACCGAACATTGTGCGCGACGTCACTGTTTCCGATGTGGAAACATTGGCCACTTTTCGAGAATGTGTTTTAATCGAACCGGACATTGTACTACAAATGTTGGTACAACAGGATATTATCCCTGGACCAGTCAGCGACAACTGCCTATCCATCCTGTTCCTGTCCCGAAAAACTCTTCGGACAGTAAGTCCGTTATTCGCACTGCACCAAAGAAAAAGGCCAAGTCAACATCTAAACGGCGGCGAGATTCTGAACGTCTCAGGAAATTCCGAGAAACCAAAAAGGTATTGTGTATTTTTTCCATTCAGTGACATTGAAAATAGTGAACTTCAAAACGATTTCCAGAAAGACTCTAACTACAACAACCAGATAATTTCATTACAGTCAAAACTTGTTCGTACCAAAATTACCATCTCCAAAATATCAGAAAAGTGTGCAAAATTAACAAAGATCAAACGAAATTCTAGAAGAGGAATGTGCACGCGCCAAAAATGTGAATATAACAATTATGTGTCTCAATTAAGGAATTAGAAAAAGCATTGGACACAAGAAGGAAAATTATGAAAAGCAAAGACGAAACAATCAGTACATTACAAACAACCGCGAAACAAAAAGAACAGACACAACGACAGATTGCGAATTTAAAGTTCAAAATTTCGGAGAAGGACGAGGAATTAAAAAGAAACAAAACATAATCACAAGTCTCCAAAAACAACTTAGTTACTACAGCGCTCCAAATACTACCAGACCGAATACTTTTCCCGGACCACGAAACCAACCACAAAATAATTCACGACGCCAGCGACCACACATTTCCTATGAAAACCGAGCGAATAGACTCCATCAAAACAGAGGACAGTTTAATTAAGACGCGGGACGCGTCTTTCCCGGAGCGGAAGGAAGTTATCACAAAGAATTTTGTGATAAATTTTAAAGTGCTTTGAACTTGCGTTAATAGTTGCTAAATTTTAACATCAATTATCAGTTAATACTATTGTGTGTAATTTGACATTCCTAAGGTTATATTCTTGATCATATTTACGTTTGTGACATTTGAGATAAAACCCCATATGTGTGATAACTGTGTATATCCTCTGGCACCTTTCCTGAAAGATTTTAAGTTCCATTCTATTACGTAACCGGATTAATGTCACGGCCATCCTAATTGCTTAAAGGACACTGACTACGGCTGATTAATCTGCCAATGAGCGATATCTGTCAATCATAATTCTGTAATTTTATTGTATGTACATTATTTAAGCATGAAATATTTTATTTGTAAGTCAGTTAGGTCTCCGACTTTGTACGGAACACAACGGCTATATTCTGGACACTCCAGAATAGCCATCCGTCAAGTCAAAGTTATCATCATTAAATTCCAAAGTTCAACTTCAACATTTTCTTTCGTCATCTTTACATCGTGACAAAACGTACGGAAGTTTCCGTATGTTAGAAATATGTATTTAGGTAATTTGTTTAGGCAAATTAAATCAAGTTAAAGATATGGTTGCGGTAGCGTTCCTTATATTATTCATCATTTCAAATAAGCAAAGTTTTAAGAAGAGAAGTAATTTGCAATTCATAGGGGTTTTTACTTTTATACAGTTTTAAATTTTGAAGTTGTATCACAAGTTAATGAGACAGCATACAATTTTGTCGGTACCTTTTTATGATTCTCACAAATTAATTCATCATGCCATTTTTGTCCAGTTATGGCACATATACCTTAAATTGATATTTTAAAACATTTGGCAAATGTCAACATCAGGCAGATTTAGGGCCATGTGCATGATATGTAATACAACAGGTCATGTTACAAGTTGAAAGATGGATGCAACATATCTTTCAACTAATTGAAGGACTATCGCAAGGCGATTTTATTATTGCATCACGTTTAAACTACTAAACAAACTACAAAACAGTTTGCAGGTATCTAGTGGGAATACACGGCATTTTTTTTATTTGGGGTACGTGATAATAACTGAAAGTAGAAACCAGCAGTAAAATTCAAAATACAATTTCCATGTAATAATGTATAACAAAATGATACAGAGACTGTTTACAATATATAAAGTAATTGGTGGTGTTACACGAACAATGTAGATTCAAATTGTTACCTTTAATTAATAGTGTTCACAAATCCACAAAGGAACACGGATTTCCACAGATAGTTTCTAAGGATCCAGGTAATAATATAAATATCCACACAATATGTTGTATGAAAAAGTCACTATAGCTTTCCCCTTAAAAACTAATATGGCACTGTACATTTCTTTATAACACATAAACTCGTTCTTCACAAACTCTAATTACAGTCTGATTAGCCTTGGCTAAAGTATTTCAAAAAAAGGTGAAACACACAGAACTTTCCTTACATAGATTATTCTGGTTCCCAAATAATGCCAAAAAAGTAAACATATTTACAAGCACTGGTCTAAAACTCACTATATGACTGAATGAGTTTTTAGGTCTATGGCTAGTCCGAGACCTTATGCTATAGGTTGTGGGTTTTTTCTGCGTGCATTGGTAGTGGTTTTTGGTAGATACGTAGCATCCACCCTCTGGGATCGTAGACCTGTCTCGAGAATCCCGACTTTCCCTTTCACTCCATTGCAGAATACGTGTACCTCCGTCATAGAAATAGTCCGCCCAACTGAACGCATTTCCGCATTAAATGTGTCAGGAATGTCACAATAAAGAACATGTCCATGTTTTCGTATCACATTTGGACATGAATATATACGGAAACTGCCATATTGATATTGAACGTTACATGTTACAAACGCGGGGTGATATCTAACTGACGCTGTAGCCCAGCCTCCTGCTCTCACGCGTGTTCCGCATACTGCAGTAATACACAGTAGCAGCAAGGTGACAGGTAAGTTATTTTAATAACTATGTGATTGTAACCATATATAATATTTTATTGCATGTGTATAAAAGGTACTATAGTGCAGGAAACGACTGTAGTTCATGTACTTATTGGATGACAATCATGATCATATAAGCTTAGCCAAAAACTCGCGAAACTTTTAAGTTCCATGGTATGTTTGTTTGCCTAATTAAAGTTGCCTTCTTGCTGTTTTATTTTTTTTATTCTATAGTCTTACTGATATCTTCTATCTATTTAATTGTCATGCATACATATCTTAGAGACCGTAGTTGTGTAAGGCATATACGTATTTATATTATATGTACTGCCTTATATACTTACAAATGATACCAGACCCCAAAATATTGAAACGAACTGCTTCCTCGTCTCTACTTGAGGGTTTCTCACTCAAGTCTAAAATACTGGGTTGTGATCACAGATCATCTGATTAGCCAATTATTGGAAAGAATAAATCAACGCCTCAATACAAGTTCATACATATAATTCTGGTTCTGCAGATACAGAGTCACAATGTGTAATCACACTCTCTATCACTCTAATTACTGTACAATTAGAGATTATGCCAGAATATAGAAGTTATAAATGGTAGCGAGTACAAATGTACAATTATCTAAGTGTATAGTTAAACTCCCTGTTATAATATATGACTTGTCTTTTTTATAAAGAAACAACAAAGTGATAACTAAGATGCAATAGCAACAATCGCGACAACAGAATAAAGATAATAGTAACTCTGTATATTTAGTTAGTAGTTTATAGAAATTGATCAATATGCATCAATTTCTCTATTACAAGAATTCAACCCAAATATCTTGTAATAGATATACAAGAGAACCCTAGTCTCTTGTATTAACACATGTAATTATCTACAATTATTTATGGAAATTGAGCAATGCATCAATTTCCCTATTACAAGATTCACAATTCCAAATATCTTGCAATAGAAATACTCAAGGCTTTTAAACCACCGTGTTTGTAATGAACAAAAGTATTTATAGAAATTGATCAAGTAATCAATTTCACTATTACAAGATTAACTATAACTTGTAATAGAAATACAAGAGTACACTAGACTCTTGTATTATCCTATACAAACTATTTATGGGAATTGATCAAGTCATCAATTCCTCTATTACAAGATTAGGCTCTAAATGTCTTGTAATAATTCCCTATTGAACAATAGACGATTTCTATTATAAGTTATGCCAACTTTCCTATAATCGATATAAGGGAGATAACTCCTGCTATCTGTTCTCTCTTTCATGCCCTTTTTCTCTCGTGCTCTGTTATGCTCATTCTCATATGCTCTCTCTCGTGCTCTGTCTCTTTAACTCTTATCTCTCGTGCTCTCTCTCTTGCTACTTCTCTCCTGATCTCTCTCTCCCCTGCACACTCTCCCTCACACAAGCACTCAAAATTGTTTTGTCTGATTGTTTGTATAGGGAACTATGTTTAAAGATGCTCCACCGCCGACAGAGCATAAATGATATTAATCACTTGAACAATAATTGGTGTTTAATCGTGTATATATTAAGTTTAATTAACACAAAAAATATTATTGAATAAATTATTTTGCCTTGGGTACATGCGCAATCAGTACTTAATTCCATATATGATATAGTGCCACGGAATTTTTTCGGGGTGCAGTTAATTATTTTTTGTAACTTGAACTTTAAAGGTGAAATTAGAAGCTCAAACTTTTCAATGGTGGTAATGGTGTAAAGTATGTAACTTTTGAAACTGAAGAAAAATACTAAATCGTCTGCTCGTGTTTTTGATAGTGAAAAAATGTCATTTGTCAGCGGTGGAGCATCTTTAAATGACCTGTAAAAAATCCACCTTTCAACGATTTTGCGGGGCGTACATACAATACTTGAAACAACTTAAGTCATTTTTTTAAAGACTGAACATCTTTATTTCCTCTACAAGTTCTTTTAATTCATTTAATTTGCAGAAACATTTGCGTTGCGATGTCAGAATATGCGCCACTATCACAATGCTTCTGGCTGAATAAACTTGTCCTTTGTTAAATTCTTCGCCCGTGATGATGTGGCAAATTTCTTCAGCAACCCTCGGACATGACTCAACAATGTTTACATCTTGCAAAGTAGGCGGTATAACACTTGGTGATCATACAACCATTCATTCTGAAACATGCTTTGAAGTTCTTGTCTCACTACCATTTCATTTATTTTGTCCATATTTCTTTTACCCTGCTCTGTCGAAAATCTCGCGTGTAATAGACATAGCTATCGTTTGTAAAGGAACAAATAAAACAAGTAATTCAATGACGGTGGTTTCATAACAAAATAGGACAGAAAACGTTGCACAACATTGTTAGACTTTGTCATTGTTAGTTTGTTCGAGCGCGTGATTTTTTTTTTTTTTTTTTGATTTTTTTGATTTTTTTTTTTTTATAATATATATAAATATTTACTGACGGTACTGTACTGTAGGCATATAAAGGAACCAGCAGGTAAGTCAAAACTGTTATAAGATCGGTAACGATCCACTAAACCTGCCTATATTTATATCCTATAGATTGAGAGGTAGATAGGGGGGCCGAGTTCTACGCAGGTTTAACGGACTATCTGTAACAGCTATAAGGCTAAAGCTGTATCAAATTTATAGGCAGGTTAAGCGGACTATCGGTAACGGCGAAGAATCGGATGATCTTTTATGTGTATGTTTTGTGTCGAATGTGGTAGGCCTATGTTATTTGATTCCAAGGTGACTTTGATGTTGTTTGCAGGTGTCCGGACTTCCCTACCTAGTGTTTCATGAGGGGGTAGGGATGTTCGGACACTTTATTTTCTCGATTTATTTAATGCATTGTTTATTTTATTTTTCTTAAACAATGCAATAATGATCTTAATACAACATATTTTAGAAAGGATACTTTCCGTCGGGTGATAAGGCGGTTAAAGATACAAATATAACGTAACTTATGCAGCGCACTGCCAGTGACCTTCTGAATCGCTGATTTAAAGTTCCCGCAGGAATTTGTGACGTATACACAATACTGAACTTTTGACCAATCAGAACTGGTATAACATATCGAGTACACTGTTGACATGTATATCATCAGTTGCGGAATTTTATTGGCTATGGAATGCATGATTTGTGTTGTATTTAAGCATTGATGTCACTATTTTTTAATTTTATCGGGGTATGAAAAAAAAATTTGTTTGCAAACTGTGTGAATCCGCGTAGCGGATTCTCACAAAAGTTTGCAAACAATTTTTTTTTTCATACCCCGTAAAATTAAAAAATAGTGACATCAATACTTATAATTAATTTTATACTCTATTTGATAAAATGAAGTATGTTTAAATGTAACATTATAGTGGTTTTTCAAGGGATTCTTTTTTCCGAATCAATACGCAACGTCAATGTCTCTATTGTGACGTCACGAAAAAGTCGGGTTTCGCGCCATTCTCGGATTTTTTTTTTCATAGTGGTATGCAAAAAAAATATTGACCAATCAGAAAGCCAGATTTGGTATGAAAACAAAGAAAAATTAATTATGTACAAAGCGAGGTAAAGAGTGTATCGTAAGAAATGTAAGGTGTCCGAACTTCCCTCCCTGTCCGAACTTCCCTACCTTTACCCTAGCTACTAATGAACCAAAATGGCGCAAGAATACGTATCCGATGCCGGGAGGAGACGTTAAAAATCACAGTAATCGCTCCGCCTTATATACCCCTCGGGCGTCCACATTTCCTTATATGGAAAAAGTGGAGGCAATGTGGAGGCAAAGTGGAGGCCCTCCAGACTGTTTACAACAATAGCAGTCGTACATTGCCGACGTCACAATATAGTGCCAAAAATGAAAGCACAAAGAAAATGTTATACATAGCGTAAACCAACTGTTTATTGACTGAAAAATGTTCTGTGAATACACAAAATATAGTTAAAAATATCTGATTCCGTTTCCGAGCCGTATTTAAAAATGTACACAAAAACCAGCCGGAACGTCAACGTCAACAGTTTCACCGTGAAAGCAGTACAACTGCTTGGACCGAATATGTCTTGAAATCGACCGTTGTACGCCACAAGTACGTATTAAACACATACATTTTGATGAATAGTATTGTTATTGTCTTAACGATCACTGAATTAAATCATAAGATTGATCATGGAGCTTACATAGACAAAATACCTAATTCAAATTCTGACCGCCTGCTTAGTCACGATCCAATATGGCGGCTATCGTTGCCAGTGACACACTACTTGCCAACAAACTATTTCACATACAATCTATTATCACATACATTTACCATCTGATAGCATGGTCAGTTAGATAAAAACATTGCCATTTGCCATGTACTGCTAATAATATACAATTCAACCGTTATTACACGTTTATTCCATGTAAACACACCAGGGGTACAGTTCAGTAACATAAACACACAACAGCTGATCGTGAGTCAGCTGATCTCAAATGAACATTCGTTACAATATTTTCCATTTACCACCACCGCCCTCCCACCGGCTGGAAATAAAGGTAAACATAGATCCATGTCTGGACTGCTGATGTAGTTATCACGATGAACTTAAATATCCTGCAGCTGGCTTATCGGTGACTTGGATGGCATAAATAACTTGATACAATGTCCTCTAATTTACTTTTCTAAACAGCTCTTGTTCTCTTGTTAGGGTGTTATATTGTATATAGGTCAAATGTTGACTCCATGAAAGATTACAGATGTCAAGGACTGAAATAGGCAGCCTGGCTCTTTGGTTTAATTTATATCAATGCATTTTTGAATGTGTTGAAACATTGATGCATTCCTGGTTTTCTTTGAAAGTGTTGTTATACTGGATACCATTTATATTGTAATAAGGGTATACATCTACATGTAATTGTATGCAGATTTAGCACGATGGAGCGTAGCGTAGCTCCATCGTAGCTTATAGCATGATCCCTAGTTTTGAAAATCACCTTGTGAACAGGATATCTCAAGTTATATATCATTAAAAGCAATGAAATTTGGCACAGACATGCATGTAGATACTTAGATAAGGACGGAACTGATAAAACTTGGCGACAAACAGACATAAACTGTTTTTTGAGGAATTAATATATATTTCATTCCTTCTTTGTCTATAGTAATATTTAAATGAGAAACATGCATGGTGGGAAATTATATGGTCGCCGGTACCACTTGATACAAAAGAAATATAATTTAAGAAAAGATTTAGGCAATGAAGAGATATTCATTATTTTTCTATTCTTGAATATGTTACTCAAAGTGTCATGACATCATAATTACCAGTGTTGGATAATCTATATTCCCTGGCCAGTGTCACAAGTCAGGTGCCCTAGTTTCATGTAGATGCTGTTTATAGGCTTACATGTGTGTATAACATACCTTTTACTGTTAAAGGGAAAAATAATGGTTGAGAGTTAATGTATTTTGTTATCAAGGCCCTGGGAAAGGCTCGCCTGTAGCTGCCAATATTAATTTGTTGACCCGTAGTACACATTCCGTTGTGCCGAGACCCAGCCAATATAACTTATGCATTGTTATCTTAATTGGGAAATTTATATTGTGTTTATGAAAATGGGATAAAAGATAAGTAATTAATTTCAACGTATTGAAGCTAATTCAGTTTACATCTTATAACCAGGACAACCAAACATCTTTGACTTTTTGTCACCTATAATGAATTAAGCCCTCCTCCATCAGGTATCCTTTTAAAAGTCTAGTCAACTCAACACTTTCATTATACATAGTTGTACATGTGTGATACCGATAAGGAATCATACAGGAAAAAAATTCCCGAATTATTATTTTTTTATCATATTACAATATTTTGATAAATATGAATTAACAGCATTCTTAAATGTCTGAATTTTATTAAATTTTCCAATATTAAAGTTAGGTTGATGCTATTTGAATTGGTCCCAACAATATTCACACTAAGAAGATGCTGCTTCTGCATACGCTCACACTAAAATCCTGCTCAGAAAAAAACTGTTCTCCACAAATCATTTTTTTTATAGAACTGTTGATCTATATATCAATTAGCATTTGATAAATGACATCTGTCTTGAAAGAATTTTATGATTGTTTTAATACCAACATTGATAACAAATACCAGTGGTCATTTGACTTGTCCTAATTAATTATTAGTTTAAACAGTACATATAAGAGATACTAAGGAATATTAGTCATACCAATCATTGAACATTAATTAACTGGACCATCGTGCTACGAGGTCATTGGCCTCTTGTTAATAACGTGTGTCGTCTGCATGAAATTTTTTTCTTTGAAATCAATGAATGCATTTGAGAGTGATACCCATCAGGAAATCTTCCTAATATTTTGACAATTAATTTAACTTTCAATATAAAAATACTTGAATATCCAATACACTATTCATAGATTAGTTACAAATATTTTTTTATTAGGTCATCTGACCCAAAGGATGACCTATAGTGATCATGCACCATCCATCGTCGAGCGCCGTCTTGTGGGTAAACTTTTCATTTAACTTTTCACTTCATCTAAATAATCGAAAGGCCCAGGGTACTGATATTTGACTTATAGCATGCTGGGATGAAGGGCTACCGAGTTTGTTCAAATGAATGACCTTGATCGCTATTCAAGATCACGGGTCAAAATGGCTAAAATCTTTAAAGGGCAAACTACCTTTCCCAACCGGCTTTTAATTTTAAAAATGGTGGTAATATAAAACGAAAGTTTTTAATTTACCATTAATACTACACTTACCATCACCTTCCTAACAATTTAATTAAAATAAAAGTTAATTTTCATAATATGGGTCGTTTTATGTTTCCCGTTGTCGCCCTTATTATCTCAAGATGCACGTCTGTTGATTATCACTGCACCAGACGTCAAAACAGGGAAATGTGAATAACTACGAGGCCTAGAGACTCGATGTTGGGCATATGGCATGCTGGGATGAAGGGCTACCAAGTTTGTTCAAATGGATGACCTTGACCGCCATTCAATGTCTCGGGTGTCAAATAAGCTAATATCTTTAAATTATTTCATGTGAATAACTAAGAGGCCTAGATACCTGCTATTTGGCATGTAACAAGCTGAAATGAAGGACTATCAAATTTGTTCAAATGAATGACCTTGACTGCGTTTCAAGGTCACGGTGGTAAAATAGGCTGAAATCTTTAAACAACTTCTTGTGAATAACTAATAGGCCTAGAGATCTGATATTGGACTTGTAGCATGTTGGCATGAAGAGATGTCTGATGTTTATTAAAATGAATGACCTTGACCTTCATTCAAGGTATTATTGATAAAATATATCAGAAACTGAACTCCTTCTATTAAAAGAGTTTTTTGTATTGCTTTAATTGTCCATGGTCCTTTTGTACTGTAATTCAATATTATTTTACAATGTAATCACTAAACTTTCAAAATATTTTCGACTAATACAATGTAAGTGTGGGATACCTTTTAAGATATTTTCATTATATTTAACAAGTGAGATATATCATCTGACTACCATTCCAAGACCAAAAATAAAAGTTTCTGAAAAAGATGTTACAATAATGACTTCAGTAAATATATATCGATGGTCTAAAACAAAGTTACAACAGCAAACAAATTCAATATTTCTTGCATATAATCTAGTTTATCAGTGATTCATTTTACTGTTTGCTATCAGGCGCATTGATAGTCTACAACGGGAAACATAAACAACCCTCATCATGAAAATTAACATTTAAATGCGAAACTTACTATGCTACACTACCATTGTTTATTAAATTCATTTGATTAGAATATTTGATATGAAACCCCGAATGAAATCTTGCTATGCTAGGTATTAAATGTGAAACTTAATACTAGATATCGATCATCATTGTATTGTTTAATTTCATATGAAATTAACCTTTTAAAAGTTTTAATCCTCTTTTGGAAATGCTTTCATCAAAAGTCCAGTTTAAAAATCAGTATTTTTATATAATTAATTTGGATTTTTTTTTCAAATAATTGAATTTAAAATCAATTCTTAAATTGTTTTTGAGGTGTATTGCCAACAGTTCACAGCATTGATAATTTTGCAGCTAGAGGCCCTTTATCTGATTATGTCCAGGGGTAGCCATGCTCCATTTTAGGGCTGGTATATGTCTGTCAACAGTAAGAGGAGATCCCAGGTCAAAAGGGGTCAATTAAACTACTCAGTAACTCTGATGAGATTAGGTTCCCAAGAAGTTGTCTGGTTGTGTTGATTTTTTCTGTGCATTGTGTTTATTTGTATCCTTATTCTTTGCTACATGTATGCATGTTCATAATATGATAAAAAAAGTAATCATGTAGTAAATATATATATATATCTTTTATTTTAGAATGTTCTTGTTGGATTAAGTACTTTTGGTATTGGTTTTCACTACAAACTTGATAATCCTTGCGGGTTGTTTTCATTTGATGATACATTGTATTTGTTTATGTGTTAAACAACTTCAGTAGTGTCAGGTACAGTTACAAAGTTAAATATGTGTTTGTTTCCCATTTCTGTTTCATATTTCATAACATTTAATATCAGAAATTAAACTACACCAACAGTTACCTGGCCCGCCATTTGGAAAGACTGCCTCAATTTCTAAACTTATAGTCCTGTGTTTCAATTGTGACCTTTTCAATCAATATTGCAATTAACAATTGATTGGAATTAAGTAATAGTCAATGATAGAAGAAGTATAATTAAGTAGAAAAAAGATTCAAATAAGGTAGCCTATCTCAGCTAGCCCTGTGTAAGTTGCTAAGGTATTGATCGGGACAATATTGTTGGTGTCAGCTACTAACTGGTATTAGTATAGGGACCGCAGAATCAAACCAAAAATAGATTCTATTTAGATTTTCTATATAGATGCCCCTTTTGGGCACAAGATTTCATAGAGAGGTGAATGTTTCGGAGCCTGCTGATTGGGTATTCAGGGCGCATCAGTTTCAAATGTTTAATGTGTGGGTTGGGCAATACATGTAGATGTAAAATATGTAAAGAAATTTAAAATTCTGTCAAGTGTGTGTCTGACAGGGGGAGGTAATCAATATTGGAATTTCGTGAATATTTTGGTCAATTTTGGTGCGGAATTCAACATAAGATGGAACCCCCAACATAAAAGTTTAGCAAGATGGTAGATCTTTATTTCTTTTTATTCACAGGTATGCCAGATGCCATTCTTCAAAATTAGTGACAGGTGACCAGACTTGAAAACTCCATTTAACCTGGACAGTGGCAAACGTTAATATATCGTATATAGTGAAATCATTTGGTTCTGCGGTCTCTATAGGATGACAACCGGATATGACGTTTTCATCATTCAGCGTCCCTGGACACCATTTGACTGAACCCAATCTGCATGTTTTTGACTGGAAATCGAATGTTGAAGGTATTTTGCTTGTACTTTATACATATTTGGTAGTTATTTTTAATACGGAGGCCTTCCTGTCTTGATAACAACACTGTAAATTGGAGGATTTTGTTAAAAAAATCACATTACACATATGTTGTTAATATAGCTTAGCACATGAACCAATATCTTAGAAAGTGATTATACAGAAGATGTTTATGTCACGATTATGACACAGGGGTTTGGGAGAGTATGACACAGGGTCTAGGGACCTGGCCGGGGGGGGGGGGGTGTGAATATAAGAAGTCAGCTGACTTAGAATATGATGTGTATTTCAATGATATTTAGTAAACTTCTATGAATCCGCGTGATACACTGTGATTAGGAGTTATTCAGGCATAATATTAGGCTTTAGGCATTATCTCTTTCCCTCTATTTATCTATTTATCATAATCACTAATCTATTTATCTGTACATGTAACTCAAATATCTTATGTATTTATTCATCATATGGATATATAGTGTTGTTTGGTTCTGTAAAATATACAGTATAGTCTTCTTTTTCACTATTAAGTGTTTAAGACTGGTCAGGAATAGGTAATAGATTCAGGCTGTAGGTCGGTGGTTTTCATTTGGGTACTCTGGGTTCCTCCAAGTACAATTGACACATCCTCAAATGGCCATGAAACCTAATCGATCTATATAAAACACTTTCTGTTTTTGTGTTCATTAATCAGCTACTTTCACTCCTTCATTTTAGTTATTTTATCATTTATTTATTCATTTATTCATTTCTTCTGTTTCAGCCGAGCTTTGAACATGATACCTTTTGGGCGGACAAGTTTAACAGCTTATTCCTGACTTGAAGACAGCGCCAAGGGGAGTTAACTCATTTCACGAAAATACTAGACAGATTTACCTTTCCATAAATGACCTGAGTATTTATTTGTGAGTATGATTTGTCTTTTTTCTCTATATATTTCTCTTATATACCTCTTTGGTTCAATTATCAGTGTTCTTAATTTCTTTGAGATGGATAGTCGAGTGAAATTCGAGTTATCTCCCTTCCATTGTCTGTAGGTCTCTGGCAAACGGAGACATAAGCAGTCAGCCTGGTGCAATTTTAGAGGTGAATTGTGTAATTCTTTCACTTCCAGATCTTGTAAATGACTAGTTTACATCAAGATGTGAGTGAAGGATAAGCTTTATTCTATTTTTCAAAATTATTTTCTTTCTAATAGCCACGATTCTTAAGTTCTGACCAGTCATTTGGGTTCAAACGTTGCTCTAGATTTGATTTTATCTTTCCTTGGAATCTTTCAGAGGTTAATAATTCCCTTTTTCACATCAATTGGTATACATTTGTAATTTTAGAATCATCTCATTCAGAAAATCAGGGCAAATTTGGAATTTTTGGGGCTGTTTTGTATCCATATTTTATAAGCTGCACCATCATTTCTCTGTGTTATATCAGATAGATTATCATATAGATTATGACATAATATGTTATAATCATTTCTTTATGATATTGTTTTGATTACTAAGTTATATATCTATAGTATTGGGCCAGTTTTGGAACTTTGCTTTTCTTAAATTTTCAGTTCTGGATATTTTTTGCTAGATATTCCAAAAATGGGGGGTGGGGGTAAAGAATATGAGTTATCTCCCCCTGATCTTCAAGTTTAATTCAATTGTTCATATAATCCTGTAGTACACTAACTATACTATAGTTATAAGTAAAAGTCAAAAGTCTAGGTTCAAATTTCATTGAAATATTTAAATTTTTATTTCTAAACTGTTTCAATTCTCATAATTTTTCTTACAGGAATTCCCATCATCGATACGAGTACATAGCTTGCAGTACCAGACCAACCCATGCAGAGAGCAAACTCCCATTTTGGAATCAGACCTTATGGACATGTAGCTTTCCAAAAATGGTAAATTTGAAAAATATGTAAAATGCTATAGGGACCGCAGAATCAAACCAAAAATAGATTCCTGGAAATCCCCTTTTGGGCACAAGATTTCATAGAGAGGTGAATGTTTCGGAGCCTGCTGATTGGGTATTCAGGGCGCATCAGTTTCAAATGTTTAATGTGTGGGTTGGGCAATACATGTAGATGTAAAATATGTAAAGAAATTTTAAAATTCTGTCAAGTGTGTGTCTGACAGGGGGAGGTAATCAATATTGGAATTTCATGAATATTTTGGTCAATTTTTGGTGCGGAATTCAACATAAGATGGAACCCCCCACATAAAAGTTTAGCAAGATGGTAGATCTTTATTTCTTTTTATTCACAGGTATGCCAGATGCCATTCTTCAAAATAAGTGACAGGTGACCAGACTTGAAAACTCCATTTAACCTGGACAGTGGTAAACGTTAATATATCGTATATAGCGAAATCATTTGGTTCTGCGGTCTCTATAGGATGACAACCGGATATGACGTTTTCATCATTCAGCGTCCCTGGACACCATTTGACTGAACCCAATCTGCATGTTTTTGACTGGAAATCGAATGTTGAAGGTATTTTGCTTGTACTTTATACATATTTGGTAGTTATTTTTAATACGGAGGCCTTCCTGTCTTGATAACAACACTGTAAATTGGAGGATTTTGTTAAAAAAATCACATTACACATATGTTGTTAATATAGCTTAGCACATGAACCAATATCTTAGAAAGTGATTATACAGAAGATGTTTATGTCACGATTATGACACAGGGGTTTGGGAGAGTATGACACAGGGTCTAGGGACCTGGCGGGGGGGGGGGGGGTGTGAATATAAGAAGTCAGCTGACTTAGAATATGATGTGTATTTCAATGATATTTAGTAAACTTCTATGAATCCGCGTGATACACTGTGATTAGGAGTTATTCAGGCATAATATTAGGCTTTAGGCATTATCTCTTTCCCTCTATTTATCTATTTATCATAATCACTAATCTATTTATCTGTACATGTAACTCAAATATCTTATGTATTTATTCATCATATGGATATATAGTGTTGTTTGGTTCTGTAAAATATACAGTATAGTCTTCTTTTTCACTATTAAGTGTTTAAGACTGGTCAGGAATAGGTAATAGATTCAGGCTGTAGGTCGGTGGTTTTCATTTGGGTACTCTGGGTTCCTCCAAGTACAATTGACACATCCTTAAATGGCCATGAAACCTAATCGATCTATATAAAACACTTTCTGTTTTTGTGTTCATTAATCAGCTACTTTCACTCATTCATTTTAGTTATTTTATCATTTATTTATTCATTTATTCATTTCTTCTGTTTCAGCCGAGCTTTGAACATGATACCTTTTGGGCGGACAAGTTTAACAGCTTATTCCTGACTTGAAGACAGCGCCAAGGGGAGTTAACTCATTTCACGAAAATACTAGACAGATTTACCTTTCCATAAATGACCTGAGTATTTATTTGTGAGTATAATTTGTCTTTTTTCTCTATATATTTCTCTTATATACCTCTTTGGTTCAATTATCAGTGTTCTTAATTTCTTCGAGATGGATAGTCGAGTGAAATTCGAGTTATCTCCCTTCCATTGTCTGTAGGTCTCTGGTAAACGGAGACATAAGCAGTCAGCCTGGTGCAATTTTAGAGGTGAATTGTGGAATTCTTTCACTTCCAGATCTTGTAACTGACTAGTTTACATCAAGATGTGAGTGAAGGATAAGCTTTATTCTATTTTTCAAAATTATTTTCTTTCTAATAGCCACGATTCTTAAGTTCTGACCAGTCTTTCGGGTTCAAACGTTGCTCTAGATTTGATTTTATCTGTCCCTGGAATCTTTCAGAGGTTAATAATTCCCTTTTTCACATCAATTGGTATACATTTGTAATTTTAGAATCATCTCATGCAGAAAATCAGGGCAAATTTGAAATTTTTGGGGCTGTTTTGTATCCATATTTTAAAAGCTGCACCATCATTTCTCTGTGTTATATCAGATAGATTATGACATAATATGTTATAATCATTTCTTTATGATATTGTTTTGATTACTAAGTTATATATCTATAGTATTGGGCCAGTTTTGGAACTTTGCTTTGCTTAAATTTTCAGTTCTGGATATTTTTTGCTAGATATTCCAAAAATGGGGGGTGGGGGTAAAGAATATGAGTTATCTCCCCCTGATCTTCAAGTTTAATTCAGTTGTTCATATAATCCTGTAGTACACTAACTATACTATAGTTATAAGTAAAAGTCAAAAGTCTAGGTTCAAATTTCATTGAAGTATTTAAATTTTTATTTCTAAACTGTTTCAATTCTCATAATTTTTCTTACAGGAATTCCCATCGTCGATACGAGTACATAGCTTGCAGTACCAGACCAACCCATGCAGAGAGCAAACTCCCATTTTGGAATCAGACCTTATGGACATGTAGCTTTCCAAAAATGGTAAATTTGAAAAATGTGTAAAATGCTATATAGCTCAACAACATCAAAAACATAATCTATGTTGTGATATTTTAGGTCACGTAAGATAAAGATTTTCTCCTTTGGAGGTGTCAAATTTATATTTACTGTAGTAGTTTATGTAGGAAAAAATGCATTGACATTTATCAGCATTATTTGCTCAATATTATTTCATAGGAAATAAGTAAAACTTGGTTAGAATTCTTAGGCTGATATAGCATATTTACGTAATATCCATATACCGGTAGGTTTTGCCTGACCCCCAAGGGCCAAAAGGGTGGTGTCAAAATGGATAAAATTTCAAAAATCTTCTTCGATTCTGAATTCATTTGATTTCATGGAACCAAATACATGTACTCTTCATATTTTGAAAGATCGTTAGGCCCTTTACAAAAGCTGTGAATTTCATGATCCTGGGGTTTCAGATTTTCTCTAAGGGAGGCGATCAAATTAACTATAGTTAATATAGGAAAAACACACTATTTGCTTAATTTCATAGGAAATGAGTCAAACCTCGTTTGAAGTATTTGTCGAACACTACTACAGAGAGCAATTGATGCTTTATGTTTCTTGGAGAAATGAGAAGAAAGACATAATTTCAAATGATATCTCATATGAAAACAGGTATGGTGATCTATTACCTCAGATAGAAAAGGAAAGAAAGCTATATACAAATTATGTGACATTGGCAGAATTAGGAGACACAATAGAATGAAGCACGTGTGTCAAGCCTCGTGCTATATATGGTGGTTGGCCAGTAAAGGTAACAAAGCAGAGCAAAAGAAAATTGGCTACCATCTCTTGAATACAACACTGTCATAAACTGGGGGATTGCTCTGAAAGAATTTTTGAAAAAAATGTATTACATTATATTGTTGTTGTTTTGTTATTTCAAATGCATGCTTTTTTACTTGCAATATCAGCTTTAAATTACATTTAATACTTACCCGTAAATTGACCGCCACCACCAAAATGGCTGACACGACCATCCCAAACGACTGGTGATCGATTTCATTATTCCCTTCGTGATACACTGCATAGGGAACGAAGAAGAGGACTAAGGATGTTAGAATGCCTTCTAATATCCCGAAAAACAGCATCTTATTAAAGACCTTGCCTGTACGGTTCATTTTATAGAGTTCTGGGTACAATAAGGTGAATCTATCATTGACATCCTGTAAATAAAACATTTACTATGGTTTGATTAATTTCAGAACAAAAACATAGGAATATTGATGTTTGAGCAATTTTAAGTCTTTATTAGTCTTGAAAACAACAAAGCAAATATAGATTATAGATGTTTTGAGCCGTAAAATGTTATGTAACATCACATACTGTATTTAAATGTAAATACAAATAAAATAAGTATTAAAATGATATACCTGGTCAAACGCGGCTAGAACAAGACATGGAATGGCTGTGTAGAAAAGGTTATAAAAGGAAATGAAGAACGGATGAAACAGAGTCTGAAAAAAATAATATTTTAGCATTAAACTTTAAGTATTAATTTTATTTATTATACCTCAAATGAGAATGCTGCATTCTGATTGGTCGAGAGATATTTGGTATTTCACACTTTTACACGGGAGTTAGCATTAGAACAATAGAAGACAATAGACACGTTCGAAGAAACCCCCCGAAAAAGATGACCAGACGTTACTTTTTTCAACGCAATCTTTGTTTCTTGAAGCGACGCTTCAAAAACAAATCTGAAGCTATTTATCAAATTAGTCTGTTTATAAATGTCTTTTTAAAATTAAGAACGGAGTTTTCCGTTTACACCTTTTCGCTTTCCGTCCAAGCGCTATATGTTGGTTTTTATTTATCCCGTCGGTGATTAGATGAACGGAAGACATACGATTACAAGCGTCTTCGAGACGTTGCTAATTGTAAACAGACGACGGGACGAAACCAAATTTCATTGAGATTACAAGAACGTTAAGATTTTAACAAACGCGGGAGACAAGACAACACGAATATTTCACTGAATGCTTATTGAGGGTATTCTTTTTACAACGCAATGATAATAAGCGTTACTGAGAGTAAATATGTTATTCTACTGTCGACAATGAGTTTTTGACTTTTGCTAAAATAGGTAAAATGTTTCAATAGATTGCAAATACTTGATAACTAGTTTTATTTCTAGACTTTTGGTATAATAAAATAATGCATTAGAGGGTGACAGTGCCTAGTGTCACCCCTCGGAATATCTCTTTCATTCTCGGCTTCGTCTCGGGTGAAATTGATATCCTCGGAGTGACACTAGGCACTGTCACCCTTTAATGTAGGTAGTACATGTATTTATATAATATGGTGAAATATTTATAATTTCAAAATTGATAACATGTATGAATGGTCAAATATTTCACTTTCTGGCAGTATTTTAGTACGTCCCCTCCATGACAGGGGTTGTTTTACATACAAATGTACCTAACCCGTCAACTTATCTTTAATAAGAGTTACGCCGCGCCCAGTCCCATTGGAGGATACAGTACGTTGACGCAATGTAGAACATTATATTGAAGTGCCTTTAACTATATTCTAGCCAGTCATATTCTAAAATTTAATGAAGTTCAAGCTAATGTTAAAAATCCCATAGAAACTGTCCACAGCCCAATTTTCTTTAAACTTTGCATATTGAAAGTACTGCTAATTCTCCCTTTAAAATCTTACTACGTTTTCCTTTTGTGATCTTAAGAAGACCTAAAGGGTCTGGATTCTTCGTATTCATTTTCATTAAGACTAACCGCACAAACATGCCAAAATAGATCATCCTTTGTTAGATATTCTTTTTTACTCATAAATCATGTAAGTAAATCGTATACTTTAACATCTGAGTCATTTGTTTTAGATTTTTAACGGAAAACAATGTTTTAAATAAATATTTTACAAAAACATTAACGCTTTTGGAAAAAAATGAAAACAAAATTTTAATCGGTGTTATCTCACTTTAAAAATACTCTCAGGGCATTTTCTATCTATGTGTAAATTCGTTTTAAAATAAAAAAAGGTAAAACAAGAACAGTTTTAGTGACTTTAATATAGAGAGTGCAGGAAGCAACATAACACTGTTTTGTTAATATACATTAGCTTTACAATTCCAGTTTAAAAATCCAGAGTCCGATTTAAGTGAAGATTAACGTAAAGCAATTATTTTGATGCTTGATATAATGGTAACACTTTCGAAAAGTCATGGTAACAAAATTGATGCCTCTGATTGGCTGAAATTTAGATAATGTCAGATTGAAGTGAAAATTGGTACCAAGGGTTATGATGTATGCTGAATACCATGGTATCATTTTCAAAAAGATTGGTTGCCATAGTAACAAAATAGAGGCCTCTCATTGGTGGTAGTCACTCAATATAACAAGGTATCTTTTCATCTGTACACCGGTAGCCTCAGCAGAGTAAGCGGGGTATCATCGTCATTATGCTAAGTGCAATATCACTTGCTGGTGGGCCACGTGGAACTGATCGCACAAATGGGTGGATCAGAAGGAAACGCTACAAAACTTGAAGATGTGCTAAAGCAGATCAATTCTAGTTTAGAAAAGCTATCTTGTGGACAGGTAGAATTTAATGAAAGACTCACACAATTTGAAAATAACGAAAACTTTCGATTGCATGACGACTTAGCACAAAGCGGTGCATTGGAAAATTTAGCCCCTTCCCGGCGAGGTGGTACACAACAGTCCGGTCCCATCATAGATGCTGCCGACAGACAGAGGAAGTTCAAATCAGTAAAGGACTCTTACTAAGGTTAAAATACCAAGTGTAATCCGTGTGTTTGATTCTAATACTGGTATCAACAAAGAATGTCAGATTCAACTAAACTTTATATCAAAATCTGCAAGATACACAGAAACTGCTCTCAAAGAATTGTCTGTGTTAACTGACAAATTTGGTCAGAATGCTGAAACCGGTCGTGAGTTGCAGTCTCTTTTCTCTATACTCCATTCTGAAATAAACTTTCACCAGTCCGAGTTCACCAGCCTTATAGTGAAAAGTAAGTTTAAGGACAACACAACGAGACTTTTCAAGTGTTTTGAGAAAAACCAAGTCGCATGAGCTGCTGAGATATCTGTGGCCAGGGGTTGCTTCTCTAGCAGTCCAAGTAATCGGGGCGGTTTTTCCAGAGGCAATTACAGTAGCCGACGTGGATACTGGGGGTCATTTTCTAACCGCGGAGGTTTCTTCAACAAATTCGCAATTCGCGGTTTCCATCCTAATGACAGGGGAGATTATTCTGGACCAAGAACGGATGACCGCGAATAAAATGTACCATGTCGGATTTTATTGCCGGGAACGCGAGTAAACACTTGGATAAGTGGATGGACATTAATACACCAGAGGCCATTTTAGAAATAATTCAAAAAAGCGTGAAATTTGATTTTACGGATGATATAAAACCCTTTGAGTATCAAAATAAAAGCTTCTCTAACATTGAAGTAAATTTTATTGATAACGAACTTGAATCATTACAACATTGTGGTGTAGTTAGTAAAATCCAACAAAAACCTTTTTGTTTATCTCCAATATCCGTGGTGCCTTGAAAGAATAAGAAATATAGACTTATTATCGACATACGCAAACTAAACTCTGCTATTAATCCTCATGCAAAGTTTCAATATTAGGACATATTTTCGGTAACGGACCGTATTAAACCCAAAGACAAACTCGTTACCCTTGACATAAAAAATTGGTTTGATCATTTCAAAATCCACAACAATTATAAAAGATACCGTGGTTATAAGTGGCGTGGTGAATATTATGTGTTTAATACTCTGTCCTTTAGTTTATCCCTTAATCCGTAATATTTTTGTAAATGTCTTAGACCTATTATTGCCTTCCTACGCTCTCGCAATATAAACATTTCAGTCTATGTTGATGACTTTATTCTGGCCGCCTCGGACGAACTTATAAACGAACAAACAACACTTGTGTTGGACACTCTAGTTCAGTTAGGAGCCATGATTAATTACAACAAGTCCGATTTAATTCCGTCGTGCTCTAAGCAGTATATCGGGTATATTATTAACAAGGACAATGAGGACGGTAATGTGTGGATAAAAATTCCAAGTGACCGTATCCAGAGAGTCAAGCACGACATTAATAGAGCTTTAAAAACTCAAAAACTATTAGCACGAGCCTTAGCTAGAATTACCGGACAGTGTGTGTCTATGGCCAGGGTAATCCTACCGGTCAAGTTGTTACTCAGAAACTTATAAAGACAACTCAAGCAAAGGTCTTCCCGACAAGATGTCATAAGATTAAATCGTGCGTCCAACGATGACCTTATTTGGTGGAAAGAATCACTAGATAAATGGAACGGCTTAGATATCAAACCAACGGTAATCGATACAGAATTGACTACAGACGCGAGTGGTCTGGGCTGGGGCGCTCACTGTCAGGGACACGAGGCCCAAGGATTTTAGAATGCGAGGATGTCGAACAAAAGCTCAAACTACAGAGATATGATGGCAGTTTGTTAGGTTTAAACAGTTTGCTGCCAGTGCTGCGACAAATGTCAGTACAAATAGTGTCGGACAAAATCAGCTGTGTAGCTTATATAAATTTCAAAGGCGGGCCCAGTCACGAACTCTTTCATTTGGCGGAAGCTATATGGGCCACAGCAGTGGACAATCATATACAACACTACGCTCGATTTCTAGCCGGCAAGCTAAACGTTCAGGCGGACAGTTTATCACGACTATCGGACACCTACGAGTGGAAGCTGAATCCGTCAATAGGGACACTTTTGGACAGAACGTGGGGTCCACACTCGGTCGATCGGTTCGCGTCTGTGACCAACACTCAACTAACAAAATACAACAGTCGTTTTGCGGATTCTCTTCAGAAGCGGGATCGACACGTTGGTTCAACAAGACTGGGCAACGGAAAATAACTACGCCAACCCCCCGTTTCGGCTCATTTACAGATGTTTAGACACTATACAAAACCAGGGCGCACTGGCAACAATTCTCGCGGGTTACTGCACAAACATTCACTAAAAGATTGATCAAAATGTCAATATCCCGACCTATTCGGATTCCGAACAGCAAAAACTCTTTTCACAAAACCAGAGCCTTTGCGAAACAAAAGGTGGAAAATATTCGCATGGAGAATTTGTGGCACGATAAACTTGTTGGGAAAGGTTGGTGCGAGTGAGCAGCTAAGCAGGCCCCTTTATCATGGGCTGCTTTTACCATCGAATTGTACAATACACAAGTATCGCAACTCAAACAAATGTGTGACTCTAGAACTGAGGTATTTCCCCCTAAATCTGACAATACACCTTTATTTGCCGAATTCTTGTGTTGTGTTGCCGACAAATCAAACACGGCGGATATATCATGTCTTTATAATGCATTGGATCTACTTAATCCTAATATGACCTATATCCTATAATGTGACCGGGTGGGGTGTGTTGCTTGGTATATTCGGCGGCATGCTTCAGTTATATAGCACTACAAAAAGGGCAACAGTTTCACTATTGTTCCATTGTTCGGTGTGAAAAACGATTATAACCGCTCCGGTTTCGAAGTCCGGATCCCTGCGTAACGTAATCCTAAGTTAGATCCTGATAGGTTGTTGAAAGTGGATATAGAAAGTACCTACGTTCACCGTGATCTTATTGACAGTGCACCCTTGTTTATTTCGTTAGTCCGTCCATATCGCGCCATATAAGCTGAATCAGTGGCTCCTATACTAACTGACGCTATAGAGCTAACAGGTCTATCAAGTCGTGGTTCACCGCTTAATGTTTCCGCCAAACAGGCGCTACATTGGCGGTCCAGGCCGGTACCAAACCTGAAACCGCAATGCAAATCGGGCGTATGCGATATATGCATTAAGAATAAATATAGTTCGGTTTTTTATTTACTATTTTACTGGTTATTTTGTTGTGACGTAGGTTAATAAAACTAAAATTTAGATATTAGCAGATTTAATTTGATTAAAAGATAAAAATTTGTATATACAAAAATATAGGGGTTTATTAACATATATGCTTGGTTTCCGTGGTAACAAAATGGACGACTCTGATTGGTTGAAATTTGGAGGTGTTATAGGGTGAAAATCCGCCCACGATAAATTTTTGATTTTTGAGTTTTAATTAGTTAATTACATTAATACACATATGTCTATAATACTTAAAACCTGATTGGACCATTATAATGACTACAGCGCCCCCTACATTAACACTGGTAAATTTAAAGCCCATTGGGCCTTTAACCTGGCATAAGTCATAGTAAAAACACTTAAATCGCGTTTTTGTTGTGATTGTAAATACCACCAGAAATTGCCTTTGTAACGACTTATCACACTTGGCTGTATCCAATATCATTCTATCACAAATCGAACGTAAATATCAGATATGACAGAAAATACGACTTTTTGAATTTTTTTTTTTATTTTTCGTTTGAGTTACAGATTAAGTAAGGCACTACTCGAGTACCCTAAAATTTTGATGTTTAGAATTATATTCAGATTATTATAGTTTCACCATAAACAGCTCAAGTTGATGAATCACTGGATATGCCACCTTTTTTTTAGATTGATTTCGCCTACCCCCCTGTTTTTTCCCATAATAGCAAAGTACTGAGAGTACACTGTATAATATTACCGACTTTACTGTAAGAGTAGAATGTGATGATGAGGTGCGTGTTTCGACCAAACCTTGAAATTATCATCATAAACTCACGTTTATAATATTTTTCGGAAATTCTACTTATCCGTTTTGAAAGAGTGGGACACATAATACTGACAGTTGTGATTTGACATGTTGCATTCCAGAAACTGTATAAGCATTAAGGTCAAATAAGATCAAATACGACAGTATGTATTGTTAAAGGGAACAATCAATGTTGCAATCTTCTCAGGAAGGGCGTTAGAATTGCACCTGCTATACCAATTGCATAATCGTAAAAGGCGACTAAATTTAGTACCTTTTTAGCTGGCGTCAATCAGACATCAGACGAGGCGCTATGTCTCATTTTACCCTTAGTAACCTATAGGTATCGCGAAATAATACCAACAAAAAGTTTAACAGGTACTGATTACATAAGTATAAGGTTATTCCCATCCAACACCCTTCAAGAAAGTACATCCTTCAATGGCCATTGCTTTCTAGCAGCTTCATTTTGCTAGATATTTTCGTCTAACTTCTTAGAACAAAAGGAGACCGAAATACGTATATCCATTGCAACATGTCGCCGAAGACACCAAGCAACATATCCCACCCAGTCACAATATACTGACAACAGGCGAACCAGTCGTCCTACTCGCTTAATGCTGGTCGCTAAGCAGGGTGTGTCTTGGCCAGGTGACAGAGCTTCACAGGGACGAGCTATCAATCGAAGACAAAACGTGAGGAGGTGTCAAGGGAGACGTTAGGAAGTATATACAATGTAGTAAATTAGGAAGAAGAGATGCTAAGAAACGATTCTAAATGGAGCCTTTAACGATCATGCAATAAGGACAGTGGGTACAATTCTAACGCCCAGTAGTTCATTTTAATGTCATTAGGTCATCTAACCCGAAGGGTCAGGATGACCTATAGTCACCATACTTCGTCCACTGTTCGCATTTCGTCCTTCGTAAACTTGTCATTCAAACGACTTCTTCTCAATATCCGAAAGGCCCAAGAAACTGATATAAGGCATGTAGAATGTTGAAATGGTGGACTACCAAGTTTGTGGATATGAATTACCCTGACCTTCATTCAAGGTCACAGAAGTCAAAAAGGCTAAATCTTTAAACAATTTCTTGTGAATAACTAAGATGCCTAGATACCTGATATAAGGCCTGTAGTATGCTGGCATGAAAGCCTACCAAGTTCGTTTAAGGTTACAGGGGTCAAATAGGCTAAAAACTTTAAACGAATTATTGTGAATAACTAAGAGGCATTGGAATCTGATACTGGGACTGTAGAATGCTAGAATAAAGGTCTACCAAGTTTGTTCAAATGACCTACATTCATGGTTACATGGGTCAAATAGACTAAAATCTTTTAACGACTTCTTGTGAATAACTAAGAGGACTAGAGACCTGGTATTGTACATGTAGCATGTTGGGATGAAGGGCAAATGTTCTTAAATCATCTTGCCCGATAGGTCAGGGTGACCTATAGTGATCGTACTTGGTGCGCCGTCCGTCGTGCATAAACTTTTCATTCAAACGACTTCTTAATGAAATAAATGAAAGCATCGAAACATGATGTTAGACCTAACGTATTCTTGAATAAAGGCTACAAAGCTGTTTGTCAAATGAATGACATTAACGTTAATTCAAGGACACAGGGTTCAAATTGGCAAATATAAACGACTTCTTGACAATAACTAAGATGCCTTGCAGTATGCTGGAATAAAGGGCTTCAGACAGGTCAAATGTATGAAAATCTTAAAACAGCTATTCAATATGTCAAAGGCCTAAAGAACTCAGATTGTGGGTCTGTACTTTTCCGCATAATTTGTTTACTTGACCTAGCTACGTTCATGGTAACATTTCTTTAAATATATCAGACACCAAGAAAGTCTATTGAAGAGATCCTAGCGCGCAATATCTTATTTGTTGCCCCAGAAATGTTAAGCAATTTCAGTCCACTGGATTCTTTTTTCATTACTGTCTAGTTTGACCATGTTTTATTGTGTGAATAATAGTCAGACATGGGGTGTTTAGCTTAAGAATGAAATCCTAGTTATCCATAACATGTTTATGACATCAAAACAACAGTATATTCTTTTGAGAAATATCTAAGGTCAACATATAGGTTACACCGATGTACGTTTTGCTTAATGGTACATTTGTTTATAATAAGTAATTAAACCCATGATGACACAAATAGGAAATACTTCTGACAAGTGGTGTAGGAAATATATGTGAATGACCCTAAAATAAACATTTTGTGAAAAGTACTATATGATATATAGGCAAAACTAGGTCAAAGGTCAATATATATGTCAGTTCGACCGAACTTTGGTACACCAACTTACATGGGATACGTTTTACTCAAATATGATTCATGATAGAGCCGAGAGAAGAACAGTTTTCGTTTAACATTTTTAAGTCTCAGTACTCTCAGTACTTTGATATTGGGTTAGAAATAAAGGGGGTAGACGTAAAAAAAAGTGCTAAAAAGTCGGCATAACCAGTGATTCATCGACACAATATTTTCACGAGTAAATAAATGATATATGGAAATATTTTTGATTGCTAAAATTTTAGGGTACTCGGGGTTTGTCATTGTTATCTAAGGAATTAATTAAAATCTTATGAAATGAAAATGCTCTATTTTCATGAAAAATTAAGAGCAAAACTGGAAATTGCGAGAAAACCCCAACATATACCATGAAGTATTGTACATCGTTAAAAAGATAATACGAAATGCTATGTTATTACACCAAAATAATTTATCTTTGGCTTTTGTATGCCTTAATTAATATGATATATTTAAGGCGCACAAGTAGGAATCGGACTTAAAACTTATAAAAGGTGGCGCTGTATTCGCAAGATTAATCTGTTCATGGAATAAGTATTGTTCCGATACGTATTATGTGGCGACTGATGTATTTGCATCAATAAATTAAAAATCGATCGTGGGCGGCCATGCAACACCTCCTTTAGAATCTTTAGATATGAGTGAAAATTGGTGCAAATGGGTTATGAGGTATGCCATATAATATAGTAACAGTTTTGAAATAAATTGTGTTATGGTAACGAAATAAATTTCACTGATTGGTCAAAATTGAGAGTAGCTTTTTCGAGTTTATTTTAAAATGAAGTATATTTCTTTTTAGCTCGTTAATAATTTTAATTCACTTTCAAATAGTTCTTATCTACATAGAAGGGAAACAAAATCTTAATTTGTCTCTCATGAGTTTCGGTTGCTGATGAAAATACAATTCTTATGATTACTGATATTAAAAAAGAAACTAATAGTTTCACCCAAGAGCATATCTATTTGTTAAACTTTTTTGTACTGTTTGGAAAAATGCAAGAATAAAAATACACTTATAGTTATTTTATAGTATAAATTTTAGTTTACAAAATTCTATCACTAATTGTTGATTTAATATGGTACCTAAGGTCAACTGAATTTACAGTCACCTAGGGCAAATGTTGAATTATTAGAAAATTCTCTCTGGCTACATTGCAGCGTTTGAAATAATTTCGCAGATTTCATTTTATGTAAGTATCTACCTATAGCATGTTTTTTTTAATGGTTTGATCGATTGTTTGAAATTCCTTAATGGAATGTTTTGAAACTTCAAATATCTTCATCATAAAGATAGAATAGACATTTATTCGAAAAACTCAAATTGTAGAACTAACGTATACGTACGTACAGTTTAAGGATTTAACGTACCTTCACGATAAATGGTTTAAGGGAAAGAGATACATGTACATAAATACAATGCATGTACTGTATATATATAGCAGGGCTTACATTGTGACAGCGCGGACTAAGATGAATCACAAGATCACGTGTCTTCCTAGCTCATTATCTCTAAACCGTAGTCGACACTAACCGTAAATCACGACCAAAACCAACCGATAACGCTAAAAGCTAGGCGATTCGTTGAGTAGGAGTTTTCCTATCATTTAAAGCAAGTTCCAGGCGTAATATCGAATACAATTGGCTGCACAAATCCTTTAAGCATATTTTCACAATGGTAGAATTTAAAAGAAAAGAAAAACACACAATGCTTCAACACTATTGTTCGACTTACCTGAGCAGTAAAACTACAGAAGAATGCATACCACAAATGACATAATGTGAATGCAAAATTCTTGTAGAAGAAATATCTGATCAGCTTGCTCATCCTGAAGTACGACCATCGTCCATGGACCAGAAGGAGCCGATCGAGGTGTCGGAACTGAGGAATTGAGTAATCGCTACCTAGGACAGTCTGGTGACCTTTCTTTCCACTGATACTCACGCCAACGTCTGCAGCTATCAATATGATTTTATTAATGCACAATAACATATTATATGATTATTTAAAGTCTCCATCTTTAAGTACAGACTAACTGATCGTTGCATTGACCGGAAAGGTTACGTATTAAGTAATCGGCCAAGGGGACTTTCTATTTTTATTACACTTCTTATTAAATTACAATACACGGAGGTAGGCCTGCAGGGATGCAAGAGTGATATTTTTTTATCATATACTTACTACTAAATACAGTCGATACATATGCGATACAGTAATGACGTTTCTAGTCAAATCAATCTTACTTTTATCTTACCCCCTTTTTTCAATGCGTAACCCTTTATCACACCCCTTTATCATACTCCTCCAGAATACCTCGGATGGAGTTGAACGGAATGCTCGGGATTTTACGTTTACTCCATATAACCGTTTTAACTTAAAGGTTTAGTAGCGCCGTTTTGGGAAAAGGTTTTGCACAACGTCCATCTCGCTCCCTCTGTCAACTCTCAGAAATGGCGTAGTGAGTGAACCAGTGACATAATTATTTATTTCAGAGATTGTTTATATCCATTGTTCTAATTAATTAAACGGTGCTTTTGATTAGGATGTTTTATTTGGAAGCTATTTGTATCATGTTGTATAATGTATGTGAAGGCAATAATATTATCAATGGAGCTGTGATAGATCAGCAACTTTACCAAGGCCACAAACATTTTTTTATGTAATACGATCATCCTACCTTTTACTGATTTCGAGATTTTAGAAAAATAAATAAAGATTGAAGAATTATTCGGACAGGTAACCACTTTTCCCAATTCCTGATAGCTGCGGTCTTATTATAGAATATAAGAAATAATTATAAATATTCTTTGATAAGCTTGATTTCAAACTACATCTACAAATACGAACAACATCGGGGTGGAATCTAACTTGACTTTTTCTGCTACATGTAGTTACGTATATTGTGAGTTTAAATAACATATTCCTCACATAGCAGTTACGTTCTATTATAAACTTTTTGAGATATTGTCATATTTAGTAAGTATCTCTTAGTTTCGTGTTAGTGTTGAAATTTTAAAAAACTTGTTATCTGAAAATAGAGCATTTTTCGACTCTTTCATTTTCTTGAGTTATTGACAATTAGTGATTATTATCAGAATATTTTGCGATTCAAACTATTGCTATTTTAGAAATTCAATATATACCTGTAAGCCATTTTCTGGTATGCCTACCCTTATTTGAATTCAAACTTCTTTATATGCCATGCATGTCCTACATTCATTATGCTCACATTATAAGCAGCATCACATGTATCCAAAGTACTGCCATGCAAAACCGAGAGAATAACTAATATTTTATCAACATTTAACAGATAAGTATGATATGACTTACCTCTTATCATGCTAGCATCATTAGCACCATCACCAATGGCCAGGGTGACAGATTCTGAGTTCTGTTTCATGAGTTCGACGACTTTTGCTTTTTGTAAGGGTGTCATCCGAAAGAAAATCACAGCTTTAGATGAACGACAAAGCACCAAAAATTGGTTCTTTAACACTTTCTTCAGAGCATGGGTCTTAAGAAAGGAAAACATAGCAAAATTATAAATCATTCCATAGATGGTGATGATTTAATTTAGAGTTATGTGTGCCGTAATTTTCATACTCACGAATCAAGAAAGGCTTTTAATATTTTATTCACCATAAAATAAATACCAAAATTATGAGAACTGCAATACTTTCAGTGCATAGATATTAATTTTAAAAGTATAAATTAGAGCTGAAAAAGATGTTTAGCAGTACTGCAAAACCCCCCACCCCCTTTCTTCGCGAGGCGAGCTAATGCCATGTCATGAGGACCAGTCGTAGTGTTACCTTTAGGATATGATCTGGATTTAACGTATTCATGTTTAGATTTTATCCATAGACTAGTGCAAATAATATTCTTATCACTGATATTTGCTGCCGTCTTGATTTTATAGTACATGTAATACATGCAGTAAAGGATATTAATGTAACGATTAGCAGTTTTATGTATACATTGAATATACAAATATTTAAATACTAGATTGATGAATTATAAACAACACAAATTATTTTAAATTTAAACTTTAAAGTGAGTTAATGCTATTATGTTGTATCTAATATGAATGGTTTTTCAAGAAGGAATTTATGTAGAGCAAATCAATGCATACGGTTCATTAAATTCTTTGGGGTTTAATCAATGAACACACTTGATACCGGGATTAAGTATGTGTATGTAAGGTATTTGTTTTCAGGAGTGCCTAATACTGAATCCCCAACATTTAATCATAAGGACGCCTTCAATCCTATATGAATATGCAATTCAATACGTATCAAATAGTTTTACAGATGAAGTTGTGTTTATCTGGAAAAGCCAAAGCTCCAACATCTGTAAAATTTGAAAACTCACCAATAAGGATGCTGCCGATGCAATGACATAACGCACAATGTTCGGTCACTTTTACGCCACGCCGGAATTTCATTGGAAAAAGCGTTGAACAGTAAAATAATATAAACGCAATACTATTTTTTTTAATTGAAAAACAGAAAGGATATATTTATTCAATTACGGGAGGACTTTTATCAAAATATTTATAATATTTATTTTTCTATTGATGTGTTTTTGTTGAGAAAATGACGTTTTTTGGCGCGACAGATGAAACACGCACCTGTATGCGGTTTCAGTTAAAGTGTCACTGTGGTCATACTGAACACCACATGGCGGTAAAATTTGACAAAGAGATTCCCCGAAAACGAACTATCATGATGTCATTTCGTTATAATGAAATGTGACGTCATACTTCAAAATGGTGGACTTTGTTTGTAGACTTGCCGATCGACAGATCCGAAGAGAAAAGATAAAAAAGTGAAAAAACACAAATATACACAATACAAAACGGTACTAATACATGAGATAGAGACATGAATTGTTAATACAAAAATACGTTTTTCTTCTATTTTAATAACATGTCAGAAAATATAGACTGCGACGTCGTTCTACTTTATTTATCGAACAAACCCTTTGTTTTGCAGAAATGACACAAAATGAAATTTTTAGATTGACTGTTCTGTCACGCAAGTTCACGACGTTGAAAAATGACTTTATATTAGGGATTATGTTTTCTATTCAGAATAAAAAATACGTTTTTGCTCAAATATACGTGTGCGAAATCTCTACTGAAAATTCAAAAAAGTATTCGAAAAACTGCGTTTTTTCTTTGTCTTGCAGGTTTGCCGAATGTCGGAAATGACGTCAATTGCGCTCGTCATGTTATAAGATAATGACGTCTTTTACATTCAATAACGTTACATAAAAGTGACCGAACATTGTGCGCGACGTCAATATGAGTGCTATCCATTTGCTCAGTGCCAGAGATGTCGTTTTTATTGAAATAGCCAATTGACCAGTTTGACCCAGTTAGGCTCCAGGGGTGAGCCCAACCATTTGTATAATTTTGAATCCTTATAATTTTATCCTATTGCTGCGAGTGCAATGTTACTATCCACTTGGAAAAATAACGCACTTTGAAAAATAATTCACATCAAATTGCGTTAGATGTTGTGCAGGTTTAACTATCTTTCAAAATATTTTTTTTTTATTTCATTTTGCGTTAAAATGGTACATTTCAATGCACACTTGAACGAAAAAGCTGTTACATGTGTAAATTAACTCTCACCGCTTCAATATGTGTAACATGTAGACACTTGTAATTTGATAACCGATACTTTTTAGAAGGAGTGTACGAACGTACTCTCTCACTATTTTTATGCAGAATGTGGAGTCTGTATACAGCCACTTTGCGCCAATTCCGATTGCATAACCGATACCGGAATTAAGTCACTATCTTATCCCGTTCAATTATATATTTTACCGTGATTTAGTGACACCAACCCTTGGAAAACATATAATAAGATAAATCACCTTTCATCGATTTTCTATGAATTTTAAAATAATATTACATTAGACAGTGCTAAACACAATTGTTTTGTGTAAACTTCAAGCGACGCATCATATAAACGCCTCATATATATCAGTCACGATGTTTTAAGCATGTGATCGACTTCCGGAGCAACACAATGTAAATCATGTTTGAATAGTCCAATACAGAGTTTTGTATAAAATGTACAGATTTCATTCTTATGATTTTGCTATAAGAGACTCCTACATTATCTGTTCTTATATCAAAATGAAATAACTACTTTTAACTGACTACTATCTTGGTTGATTTCTTCCATGTCGCACAGTCGAATTAGCAACCTCGTATAATACATGTATTTTATATATAGAATTGCTCGAGGGATACAAAGACCATAAACGTTTACAATTCAACATTTATGTTTATGATACTGCCAATAAATTGAACTACATTTTGTTATATATATACTTTAAATCTAAACGCCTAATGCCAAGGTAAAACCAATTCTATCGCTCAAAAACGTTTCAAGATATATTGGGGAAACCAAAAACCATGAAAACAGAATTGCCATCAAGTGTCAAAAGACAACGTCTTACGGGAAATCAAATCTAATTTGTATGAAAACATCAGATTTAACGTAGACCGTCCCTTCTGTGACGTCATACATTTGTAACGTCGTTATCCGGATCCAAGCAAACGCATTTTATTTCTCCGTACCCATCTATTACAACTCGCTTCTGAAATCGGCATTCGAGCAAGTATTTCGTCTAGAACCCTTTCGAGTGTTTATTTGAAGTGTATCGATCTAAAAGTGTGACAATCGGTAAATGGAGTATAATTTTGAAGTAAAATCCAAGAATCATAATAGTCGCAAAACAATCAGATGGAATACACATGGATTTACGGGGACCCAAAATGAAAAACTTCACGTCAGTAGAGTCTAGTAACAAATGAATGAGTGCTATCATTATAATTGTATACCAATCTTTTTGCAGAATAGAAATAAATTTCCACAGTACATGGATACCGAAGGAAGTTAGTGGTGTTTTGAATGGGAACATTTGAGATTCGAGCTTCAATATATGCACTCTTCGTAAGATACCGGTATACTAATTTTCGTCCGGAAACGGACGAACAAAATACGGAAATAAAATTACTGGAAATGTTTCCATTTCATTTTTTGTTAAAATCTTTACTGTACTTATAATTTAAAGAATTTATAGCGGGAAAAAAACAACATTTTAATGCAGCATCACACAGAGCAAAATATTTTTCTCACCAAGAGACTTCGTCTCAAGTGACCTAATAAAATAAATCCTTTAAAATGTATTGAAAATTGTTGGCCTTCTAAGTTGATTTTCGACTAAAGTGATGAAATAAGTTGAATTTTGAAATTCTAATTTCATAAGATTTTTCATAAGTGTAATATGACAAACCTGGCAAAACATAGTAAAAGATACGATAGCTTATCAAACTGTATTCCTTACTTGTCCATTCTAAAATAATTATGCAATCCCACAACCACAATGTTTTATATATATTTTAAGGGAAAGATTTACCTTTTTAAAGCATTTTGGAGAAAAAAAATTCAAATGGCGTTAGATATAGTGCATGTCAAAGCAGTTCGAGATTTGGTTTTCAAAGTGCGTTGAACATGTACAATATTTAACATAATTTTATTTTTCAACGTGCTTTATTTTTCAAAGTGGTTTGAAACAGTGGAATATGAATTAGACAAAGTCCTTAATTTCAGAGAAGAAGTTAATTCTGATATAGACAAATTGGCCCTTCAAGACCCCATAAAATACTGTTTAAACCCTATCACAGAACTGTTTGTATATATATGTCACAAATAGAAATAAGAGGCCCGTGTGCCTTATCTGTCATTTGACTATTGGCACAATACAACATAGTCATTTAAAGATTTTATACTATTTCCTATGAAAATTAAACAAATAATGTTCATAAATGTGTTTTTCCTATATAATCTAAAGTAAACATGACTCTCTCCCAAGGGGGTTATGTGAGACCCCAGGGTCATATAATTCACACTTTTTATAAAACACCTTTAGACCTTTCCATCCATGAAAAGTATTTGATTATACCATTTCCAGAATTTCTGAAGAAGATTTTTGAAGTTTAAGCCTGTTTGACCCCTTTTGACCCCGCCCAAATAAAGGCCCCTGTAGGTCAATCATGGAAATTTTTTAATATGATTCAATGGCCATTTAATAGGGATAATTCTGACAACATTTGACTCAGGGGAAAACCTGAAACCCAAAGTTCATATAATTCACAATTTTTGTAGAGGGCCTTGAGACCTTTTATCCCTGGGCGGTGTGGGTCATATAATTCACAATTTTGATTGGCCGTATGCTTTAGAGGGTTTGTGCAAAATTTCATTGAAATTTCTTCAGTCAAAAATGTAAATTGTTTATCGTCGCACTACGGACGACGGTCAACGGACGACGGATGACGACTTACAAAAGGCGATTACAATAGGTCACCAAGAGACTTCGTCTCAGGTGACCTAATAAAATAAATCCTTTAAAATGTTTGACAATTGTTGGCCTTCTAAGTTGATTTTCGACTAAAGTGATGAAATAAGTTGAATTTTGAAATCCTAATTTCATAAGATTATTCATAAGTGTAATATGACAAACCTGGCAAAACATAGTAAAAGATACAATAGCTTATCAAACAGTATTCCTAACATGTACATTCTAAAATAATTACGCAATCCAACAACCATAATGTGATACATGTATATATATATTAAGGGAAAGATTTACCTTTTTAAAGCATTTTGGAGAAAAAATATTCAAATGGCGTTAGATATAGTGCATGTCAAAGCAGTTCGAGATTTGGGTTTCAAAGTGCGTTGAACATGTACAATATTTAACATAATTTTATTTTTCAACGTGCTTTATTTTTCAAAGTGGTTTGAAACAGTGGAATATGAATTAGACAAAGTCCTTAATTTCAGAGAAGAAGTTAATTATGATATAGACAAATTGGCCCTTCAAGACCCCATAAAATACTGTTTAAACCCTATCACAGAACTGTTTGTATATATATGTCACAAATAGAAATAAGAGGCCCGTGTGCCTTATCGGTCATTTGACTATCGGCACAATACAACATAGTCATTTAAAGATTTTAGCCATTTTGTCCCCTGTGATCTTGAATGAAGATCAAGGTCATATTTTTAAAACAAATATGGCAGCCCAGCATCCCAGCATCCCACAGGCCCAATATCAGGTCTCTAGGCCTCTTAGTTATTCACAAAAAATATGTAAAAATTTTAGCCTATTTGACCCATGTGTTCTTGGATGAAGGTCAAGGTCATTCATTTGAACAAACTTGGTAGGCCTTCATCCCAGCATGCTACAGGCCCAATATCAGTACCCTGGGCCTTCTGGTTCTTGAGAAGAAGTTGTTTGAAGATTTTAGACTATTTCCTATGAAAATTAAACAAATAATGTTCATAAATGTGTTTTTCCTATATAAGCTAAAGTAAAATTGACTCTCTCCCAAGGGGGATATGTGAGACCCCAGGGTTAAATAATTCACACTTTTTATAAAACACCTTTAGACATTTCCATCCATGAAAAGTATTTGGTTCTACCATTTCCAGAATTTCTGAAGAAGATTTTTGAAGTTTAAGCCTATTTGACCCCTTTTGACCCCGTCCAAATAAAGGCCCCTGGGGGTCAATCATGTAAAATTTGTTAATATGATTCAATGGCCATTTCATAGGGATAATTCTGACAACATTTGACTCAGGGGAAAACCTGAAACCCAAGGTTCATATAATTCACAATTTTTGTAGAGGGCCTTGAGACCTTTTATCCCTGGTCGGTGTGGGTCATATAATTCACAATTTTGATTGGCCTTATGCTTTAGAGGGTTTGTGCAAAATTTCATTGAAATTGCTTCAGTCAAAAATGTAAATTGTTTATCGTCGCACTACGGACGACGGATGACGACGGACAAAAGGCGATTACAATAGGTCACTAAGAGACTTCGTCTCAGGTGACCTATTAAGATAAATCCTTTTAAATGTATTGACAATTCTTGGCCTTCTAAGTTGATTTTCGACTAAAGTGATGAAATAAGTTGAATTTTGACATCCTAATTTCATAAGATTATTCATAAGTGTAATATGACAAACCTGGCAAAACATAGTAAAAGAAACAATAGCTTATCAAACAGTATTCCTTACATGTCCATTCTAAAATAATTATGCAATCCAACAACCACAATGTGATATATATATTTTAAGTGCAAAATATTAACCGCTCGAAAAAGATGCGCACTTGTTTCTTTTTTCGACGCCTACTTAGTTTTTTGAAGCGACGCTTCAAAGTTTATCTGGACCTATTTCGTGATAGTTTTGCCAAATTAGTCTGTTTATCAATATTTCTTTTCATATAAAAATAAAGGACGGAGCTTCCCGTTCACGCCTTTTCGCTAACCGTCAAAGCGCTATATGTTGGTTTTTATGAAGCCGTCGGTAATTAGGTGAACGGAAGACCTGCGATTTCAAGCGTCTTCGTTACGTTGCTGATGTTGTAAACAGACGACGGGACGAAACCAAAACTCATTGAGATTTACAAAAACGCTAAGATTTAAACAAATGCAGGAGACAAGACAACAAGAATTTTCACTAAATGCTTATTGTGAGTATTCTTTTTTATAATGCAGTGATAGTTAGCGCTACTGAGTAGAAGCTGATATGCTATTTTACTGCCGACGGTGACTGTTAGACTTTTGCTAAAATCAGTTAAAGTGTTTCAATATATTGCAAATACTTGAAAACTAATTTTGTTTCTAGAGTTTTGGTATAATAAAATAAATTCTACTTGCATTAGAGGGTGGCAGTGCCTAGTGTCACCCTCTAATGCAGGTAGTACACTGTATTTATAAATATAGTGTCACCCCGAGGATATCACTGTCACCCGAGGCGAAGCCGAAGGTGACAGTGATATTCCGAGGGGTGAAACTAGGCACTGTCACCCTCTAATGCAGGTAGTATTTATGTTATTATACTAAAAGTCTAGAAACAAAACTATTTGCAATCCATTGAAACATTTTAACTGACTTTAGCAATAGTCGAACAGTCACCGTCGGCAGTAGAATAGCATATTAGCTCCTACTCAGTAGCGCTAACTATCATTGCATTATAAAAAAAAAAGAATACTCACAATAAGCATTTAGTGAAAGTTCTTGTTTTCTTGTCTCCTCCGTTTGTTAAAATCAACCTTTTTTTAAATCTCAATGAATTTTAGTTTCGTCCCGTCGTCTGTTTACAACATTAGCAACGTCACGAAGACGCTTGAAATCGCATGTCTTCCGTTCATCTAATCACCGACGGGTTCATAAAAACCAACATATAGCGCTTTGACGGTTAGCGAAAAGGCGTGAACGGGAAGCTCCGTTCTTTATTTTATATGAAAAGAAATATTGATAAACAGACTAATTTGGCAAAACTATTACGAAATAGGTCCAGATAAATTTTGAAGCGTCGCTTCAAAAACAATTATGGCGTCGAAAAAAGAAACGAGTGCGCATCTTTTTCGGACGGTAAATATTTTGCACTGTCAAAAGTACACTATCACCCGTTGCTAGGGGGTTTCTACGAACACGTCTATTGTTCCCAATTGTTCTAATGTTACCTGTCGTGTGATAGTGTAAAATACCAAATATCTCTCAACCAATCAGAATGCAGGATTCTCACTTGAGGTATAATAATACAATCGCCTCATGTCTGCAACACTACAAGTAATTTGGGTAACACTCCATGTTAATGCTTTCAATAAAAAAACGAACAAAAAACAATTCATACCAACAGTTAGGGTTGAGTTTTGGCAACAGACATCAATAGTGCAATTATTGCACAAAAATTAAGGTGAAGAATTTGCTCTGTTCCTACTGTTTGTAAAATGCACTTATTAATCAATATTTGATATTACACTTACCAAACTTTGACCGCTGATTTCAAGGCCATATTCCTTGTTTCCACCATTTGTTTCATTAATGGCAGTATTTATTTGACTCTTAACTGTATCGAAGTTCCCACCATCTATTTTATGAAAAGTATTACTGGTGCCTGTTTGTAATCTACACACCTGTCCTACATATCTTGCCGTTTCTGAAACACAACGTATATACTTATGTAATTAAAATTATATTGATATCAAAATGATATTAGTTTCTTTAAATGAATATTAGATACTAGATACTAGATATCATAAATGAAGACTACTTCAAACCTATATATACAAAGGCGATTCAATAGGAGATTTCAGAAAAGATGGCGTGACGTCACAGAAAGTTTACATCCGGGTCCTCAAAGGTACAAACACAGTATGGCGACTGATAAAAACAATAACAGATACGTACATCCCTGCTTCAAAATAGATACTTTGTCAAAAGTTTACGCTTTCATACTTGCAAATTCTGATTTTGAAATGGTTTCTTATTGTTTCACAGGTTACGGATGTTAACATTTTTATATTTTCATTTGTTTATTGCTAAATTTTAGTGTCGAAGCCATGCCACCTATCGAAGCGCTGCCGGGCCATCACACGCAGGCCTACCCGATTTTGTTCATACGTATAAATTCAGGTTGTGAAAAGGTGTATGATCTATTTCAATGTATAATGTTTCTGTTATACATGAAAAACTGTTCACAATACGATATGATATAAACAAAACGTGAACCACCTGACCAGACTACGGCCGCTCGTGTATGGCTTCGTCGCTGGTAGATCACCGCAGGCCACAGCATTGTTGGGGAAATAAATCATATTTATAAATACCAACACTTTTATCTCAAAAAGTACTTGTTTAAGATATATATTCGTTATTTAATATGTACATGTTGTTTTAATGGAATACTCTTGTATCATAACAAAATTACGAATAGTAATTAAACTACTGTTTTACACGTACACGTATGGCTGCCGATCTCGTAAAATAATATGGTGAATTTCATGCTGCAGATTTCATTTTCAATATTTCATTTTCAGCCGCTTTTATGCCATGGACTGCTATGTTAAGTCTCAAACTGAAGTGGTATTACTTTTAGATAATTGGAATACATATTAGGTAGACTTCATTTAAATTGATATAAATTACAGATCGTAGTACTGTAAATGCCGATACATTGAGCACGGCTTCGAGAATCCAAAATACTCAAAGTTTTATTTAAAAATATGATAAAAAGAACCTACAAACTGACTCATTTGTATGTTATAAACTAAATCCCAAAATTGATGACAAAAAAATAACCAAAATACGAAATTTAATGACACTGAAAATGGACGAAATCGGGTTATCGGCTGTACTGTAATGGCTGCCATGGGCTTGGGGTAATCTACGAAAGCAAATGTTTAATTTTGCACTAATCACACATCGTTAAGTGTTTTATCAAGAAACACTTCGAAAACAGTAATTGCTTATAATTATATTTTGAGGGACTTTGAATTTAATTTGTAATTTCAAGTTGATATTTGCAATATATCTGTCAATGTTTATTTGTAATGGCGACCGTGTGTTCTCGTAGCGGTAGAAAATGGAGATAAACAGAGTAAAATATATGAATACTATATGTTTAAATTTGTATATTATTGTAAAATATTTTTATTTACACTTTTTGAAATGTAAATAACGCAATAGTTCTCGGATTGGCGTACCATTTATTACAATAAAATGTAAACAAACATCACAAGCGGCTGTGTTCACACAATGTTTATGTATACAGATATAAGAGTTGTACCTTTGAGCGCCCGGATGTACCTTTGTGTGACGTCATCGCCATCTTTTCTAAAATCTCCTATAATTAAGTATCTATTTACTCTTAAAATGTTTTAAGACTGTTTTTTACAGTTGCTCTCCATTACAAATAAAACCTGGCAATATAGGCAAGTTTCCAAGATCTGATGAATGCAGTATTACAAAATGATTCTTAGAAAAAGTGTAAACCGCTAAATCCCCATATACATAAATACAAATGTACATACATGTACATTTGTGATATACACGAACATACACTCGTGATATGTCTTAAAAATATTGTAAACACCATGCAGTGGTACATATGTGTTGTGTCTTGTTTATGGTTAAGATAACCTATGTGTAGGTCCTGTCCCTTTAATAGATGCACTGCTGTATCAAACATCAACTTTGTAATAACAAGTTACCTTACTATCATAATCAGATCTCTGTGACAGTCTGATCCGTGATCGATTAGTGTGTGGGGGTTACAAATAAAACTGTGAAAGATAAACTTCTTAGAGATGCTGATCTGAGTCTTCAAAAAGCAATAGACATTTGTCGTGCAAGTGAAGTTTCACAGATTCATATGAAAACATTGAATGATGAAAACCCGCAAGTACACGTGGTTAAACAGAAAAAGCCCGCTCAGCATGGTACCAAACAGAAAACACAGGACACTCAACAGAAGATGTCGTGCCAGAAATGTGGTGATAAACACCCCCTAATAAATATCCCGCAAAAGGTGAAACATGCAACAAATGTTTCAAAATGAACCATTTTGCGAAAATGTGTAGGACGCCCAAAGTTGGCCGTGGACACAGTGCTAATTAAAATACAGGTCATAAGAAACGGAAACCTCATTGGGAAGAGGTAGAGTACAGGTAGTACAGTTAGTTGATGATTCAGAAGAAAAATATCCGTTGTTTGTTGGAGAAATAAGTAACGTGAAATCTAACGAGACTGATTGGTATCCAGAAATAGAGACAGAAAACAAGAAAACAACATTTAAGTTGGACAAAGGAGCACAGTGTAATGTAATCTCAAAGACAGACGTAAGATCCAAAAGGGCAAAGGTAAAAGGTTGGTGACATATACTGGACAGAGAATTAGAACAATAGGGAAGACAACATTTGCATGTAGTCACAAAGAGAAAATCTACCCACTTGAATTCCAAATTGTTGATCATAATGCCACACCAGTGTTAGGCCTGGAAGCATGTAAGGCGCTACAACTCATACAGAGGATTGAACTGGTGGGGAAGAAGGAACCAATTCATGAGGGATTCCAGGATGTGTTCCAAGGGTTAGGAGCATTCAGCAAATATCACATCGAAGTCAATGAGTCAGCGAAACCTGTCATACATTCGTCGCGACGCGTGCCTGCTGCTTTACACGACAAAGTTAAGGCGGAACAAGACCGGATGGAATCGTTAGGCGTAATTGCCCGAGTCGTAGAACCGACCGATTGGGTCAATTCGATGGGGATTGTTACGAAGTCGAATGGCAATTTACGTATTTGTATAGACCCGAAAGATTTAAACCGTGCGATAAAGCGCGAGCGCTACCCTATGCGGAGATTGATGACGTCACCTCAAAAGTGTCTGATGCTAAATATTTTTCGAAGCTAAACGCCGAGTGTGGATTTTGGCAGATTGAATTAGATGAGCCGAGTAGTTGTCTGTGCACGTTCAACAGCCCATTTGGACGCTACAAATTTAGACGCCTCCCTTTCGGTATTTCCGGTGCGCCAGAGGTATTCATACGCCCAATGTCAGAGGTTTATGAATGGATGGAGGGCGTAGAGACTATAGTTGACGATATTCTAATTTGGGGCGAAACGCGTGAACAGCACGACGCGAGACTACGCAAAGTCCTTCAGCAAGCGAGAAAGCACAATTTGCGTCTAAATAAGCACAAGTGTAAAATTGTCACAGACATACAATAAATTGGACTCAGTGTCGAAGGTTTGAAACCTGACCCGGATAAGGTCAAAGCAATTTCCGGACTGCCGGAACCGACCGACAATCAAGGTCTACAACGGTTCATGGGAATGGGGCAGTACGTGGTAAAGTTTCTGCCAAATCTTTCCCAAGAAAGTGCGCCGATCAGAGAAGTATTTGAAAAGAATGTCGTATGGCATTGGACTGAACAGCATAGGAACTGTTATCAGCGGCTAAAAGAGATGGTGACGTCAGCACCAGTCCTTAAATATAATGACGTCAATAAGCCAGTCACACTTTCAGTCGATGCGTCGTCGACAGGACTCGGAGCAGTGTTGCTTATGCGTCAAAATCTCTCACGCCAGCCCAACAGCGTTACGCACAAATAGAAAAAAAAGAGACCCTCGCTATTGTCTTCGGTGGCAAGAAATATCATCATTATATTTTTGGCAAGACCGTAACAGTGCAATCAGACCATAAGCCTCTGGAAATAATTGTGAAGAAACCTCTGCATCTTGCACCTACGCGGCTGCAAAGTATGTTATTGAAACTTCAGCAGTATGACCTGGGTGTGAAATACGTACCAGGAAAGTTATTGCATGTGGCCGACGCGCTAAATTGTGCTCATCTCAAAGAGAAAGCCTCAGATTTGGAGGAGGAATTTGAAGTACATCTCGTCCTAGCAGTATCGGACAGTAAAATGCAGGAAATCAGTCGCGAAACAGAAAACGACAATGTACTCAGGTCTATAAAATCGACAATCCTAAACGGATGGCCGAACAATCGTTCCGAAATGTCAAGTGAAATACTTTAAGAATTATGGAACGTTCGTGATGAACTCACCATCCAAAATAGTGTTATTTTCAAGGGTGACCGACCTTTGATTCCCGCGTCGATGAGAGGCGAAATGTTGAATAAAATCCACGAGTTGCACCAAGGTATAGAGAAGTGTGGTCAGAGAGCCAGAGATGTCATATTTTGGCCAGGCATGTCGTCAGATATAGAGAACGTTGTGTCAAAATGTACGGTTTGTCAAGAAAATCGTATGTCAAACGCCAAAGAGACGTTAATGTCACATGAAATACCAGAGCGCCCATGGTCGAAACTGATCTATTTCACGTACATGGGGAGTCGTACCTACTCCTAGTTGACTATTATTCAGAATTCATCGAAGTCGCAAAGTTGTCGGATACGCGGAGTGAAACTGTTATCACTCAATGCAAATCCCAGTTTGCTAGACATGGCATACCGGACATATTAATATCGGATAATGGACCGCAGTATGCGTGTGCGGAGTTTCGTCAGTTTGCAAAAATGAATGGGTTTGAACATCGAACCTCGAGCCAAACATTTCCATACTCAAATAGAATGGCCGAGAAGTCACTACAGACAGTGAAACATCTGCTGAAAAAGCAGTACAAAGTGGGCAAGATCCGTATCTTTCAATTTTTCATCTGAGAAATACACCAAGGACATCGTCAATAGGATCCCCCGCCAAACGGTTATATGGAAGGAGAACGCGAACCTTACCTCCAACATCTACAAGTCTGTTACAACCGAAAGTGGAACCAAAAGTGAAGGAGAACCTTAAAATGAAACGTCAAGAACAAAAGTTCTATCATGACCGAGGTTGTTATGAATTACCTCCCTTGGACATGGGGGGATAACGTCAGGATTCGTCAAGGAAGTAACTGGCAGCCAGGTCGCGTTGTAGGATTCGACAAAAATCATCTATCTGTGATGGTGCATTCGAACGGGAGAACATACCGAAGGAATCGGAAACACTTATTGAAGTCGCGCGAAATATTCACCGAGAATGACTTGTCACGTCCAGTGGAGCAATCGGATTTTGATGATATTGATTCCATGAACAGTGACACTGGTAAAGGTGGAAACGATCATAATCCAGTGACTCAACCAATACCTTGCGCGAATGAACAGAGAAAGATTCCAGCGCGGAACCCAACTGTAGCGCCACCAGTACCGCGGACATCCAGAGGACGCGAAATAAGGGAACCAGCAAAGTTTAAAGACTATCTTAAGACTTAAAACTGTCGCAGTTATGCTCATGTATGTTAACAGGAGCACTTTATTGTCATACCATGATGTTTTTAAATGACTTTATTTTGTTGTAAGACTGTTAAAAAATCATATGTAGAATTATTGAATTTTTAGCAAGTGATATGGTCAATATTCAGATATTCAGTTGCAATTCCAATTACCTAGTTTATTATCACAATTCTAGTCATATCTTGATGATATTATCATTATCAGTGAAATAATAACAAACAGGTTAATTTACCAAAGTTCATTTTTTAATCTAGATAAAAAGGGAGATGTAATAATTAGTTACCTTACTATCATAACTACGGTACCCAAAATACTTGTGTGTGTACTACGCATACTCTCATGTAATCTTATCTGTGTATTAGGTCATGAATGTATGTGTCGGAGCCTCGCTCTGAATAAAAACACATGCTGACCGCACTTCATAGCGTTGAGTGATTTTACATACTTTATATGTGGCCTTGATCATATTGCATTTATAGATGTATATATATATATTTATGGCGTCTAATACATAGAGGTTACACAACGAGTGGTTATTTTTTTAAAGTTACAAAAGACACGAGCTGTAGCTGGAATAATTTCCATATCGAATAACCACGAGTCGTTTGACCTTTTTCTACCACAATTGTATCCGTTTTTAACCGATAGAAATACGACGAGGATAAGGTAACGTGTGTTTGCCAAGATATGCAAATAAGATGTAGTTATATTTTCATCAACAAAAAGGCACTAATTAATATTCAAAAGTTATATTTTTGATAAAGAATCCATTCATATTAAATTTTTATTAAAAAACAACTTTAATAATACGTTAAATGAGAACTGTTTCATCATAAAGTTGTTCCCAATTCGAAGACTTTTATATGTTTAAATTTATACCTCGTGTGGTATAAACAAATTGTTAATCAACAGCTGCATCGTTTATCTGATACCCTGAGAGTTGAATAACAACGCCCATTGTGGTAGAAAGGCCTTAACAACTCTATTAACAAGCGATACTGTGTTACACATATTTGAGGTGTATGTATATCTATAGAGACAAATGCCTATGGTGTCTATGTACATGCACATGTGTGTTAGATACGTGTATTTTCGGCCTTTGGTTGAATTGTACATGCATGAAATATTCCTGTATCTATGCATTATGTCTGTCATCTTTTATTTTTTAACAATAACTTGTGTAAGTTCACAACTGTGTGAATTAAATTAGAAAGAACTCAAAAGTCAGATACAGGTATGGTATATTTAATTAATAATGCAGATTGGAAAATTGTGATGAACTGACTGAGTTTCATAACAGGAGATTTGTTACCTCCCTAAGGTAGTCATCCAATGATGTCCATATACAAGTAGTACAAACTGATGTACCTCTAAGTTTTCAATAAAGCACACCTTGTAAAAAATCATCCAGGCTCATATTACTAAAGTATATTATTGAATGGCAGTCACTGTTTGTAGAGGCATGAAATGACATGTAAGGTACACTCAGATTTGAACATTTTACATTACTCTCATTTTAAAAGGCTTGTACATATTAACGAGAGACTAAAAAGTATACTGTATGAATAATCTTATTGAGCTATTGCAGAACTGTTTCCTTTTAATTTGAAATCCAGAATTATAAAATGTTTAAAATTAAGAATAAAATCACCATTCCAGTTTCCATTTTGATACTAAAATAATTCTGGTTCCAATGACTATATTGCCAGACTAAGTGAAGTGACATATCATAGAATGTCTAATATGTGGTGATAGAGTTGGAGGAAACTCTGGTTACTCTTGAGCATCAGGTGCAACTAACATGTATTTTTTTATTCTAATCTTCACAATTTAACTAATGCAATATTATATGTTTTTCCTGTACATAAATCCTCCTGGTATCATTTTTTGACAAGTGTTCTATAGTAAATAATGAAGAGACAGATAATTGTGGTACATGTCTGTAAACCTAATCTGAGGGATTGATCTGACCTGCAAATTTGAAAACCGCCTACAAAAATATACGTGGTCCATGTACACAGTACTTAAACATCTTACCAGTTGAATATATAATATGACTGAACCCATATATAGTTATGCATATGCATATAATATGTAGCTGTAAATGTGTGTTCATAACGACTGTTATGCAGGATTGAATCATCAATAACGTCAATATCACTTCAACGTGTGTTTGCTGAATATCATCAGAAGGTGGGTTATATTGTATTAATAACGATTTTTACGATATATCTAGATAAAATGTCCACATACATCTGCACATGGTCCATGTTGTGAATCGAAAGTGGCTGTTCCGGTCAGGTAGTACCCTACTATCATAAATATATATCGCTGTCGTCAGCATCATATTATTTTCCCGTAACATAGGATGTATAGCAAACGATGTTTTTAAATTCATTATTCTAATGATAAATTGAATATATGTATATATCTAAGTAAAAAAGAACCATGAACATGTATATATCTATATCGTTTGAGAAAATCAACTCAGAATCGATGTCCATCTTCATCGCACAGGAGGTTGTTGTTGTACCGATGACGTCAGCATTGGAAATTGTACCGAAACATGATTTGAACATCACCCTGCTACATATTTCTTGGAAAAAAGATTTATTCTTGTACCAACACGTGTATTTCCCCCACAAGATACAAGAGGAGGACAAACTGCTAACTGTTTAGACTTAGTTTTTACCAACGAGGAGGGAATGATAGATGGCATTACATACCTGCCTGGTCTAGGTCTAAGTGATCACTTCTTGTTGAATTTAAAACTCAATTTGTATACATACTCAGAAATTTTTATGTCATAGAAAATGAAGTTCTTCAAGGGACTTTTATATAAAATTTTGATGAAAGTCTCAAATTCCGGTTGCTATGATAACGTCATTAAGTAAACGCAAAAAGATATACTTTTTATACAAAACATGAAATTGGTGTGATCTGAAGATTTTAAATATATATGGGTTGTCGACCAAAATTGTTGATTCAAAAGAGTGAAAAAAGACTTTGAAACAAAATATTCTATTTCCGCGAGCTCCACAAAAATTCGTGGGAGTTACCAAAAGTCACTTATGATTACTATAAAAGATATATTTCACATGTTTAAATGTGTTGATAATTTCATCCTTTAGTATATATAAAGTTTTATGGTCTATAACTTTCGCTCTTTTTGTCATAGTGGAAATTGTTAAAGTTTTATTCACATTTTTCTCTGTCTGTCTGCGGTTTAAACTTTCTCATTTTACCATTTTTAACAGTTGCAGCACTAGAAGTATTTTTAATTATAAAAGTAAAAATTCTTTTTAACGTGTATACGTGAAATATAGGCTCGAAAGATGCCGAATCACTCCGAACTCTTCCGAACATCGCCGCGACAATCTCGAAGTAACAAGAGAGTTGTGAAACCAAGAGAAAATGTCGACAATTTTTCATAAACAAAACAGGTGGTCGATCTACAAAGAAAATAATGCTCGCACATTACAATGTTTAATACACACAATATATTACGGCAATATGTGAATTAGATGTTTCAAATACTCACTCTGTGGATATATACAGCATTATTTGCTTATATAAACCAGAAGGAAAACGTAAACAAACCAAACACGTGTGCGCTTTCGCTAGTTACCTTGCTCATAACGTGCATGTCGTGTCGACGTCAGTCACGTGATACGATAGTCAAATGACCGTTAAGGCCCATGGGAATTCGGAATTCCGAAAAAAACTCAATATTACTGAACATGGCGGTGATTGAAGGCGCTTTATTTAAAACCAGGGATATATGATCCTTATATATTTCGGCTCTGTTATAGGCCGACATATGCGTTTGTGGAGCTAAATCATCATGTAATATGTTCATGTTCAAATGTTTAAGCGTCATATCGTTACAGTGAAATTAGAATGAAATATAACTTTAAGGTTAGTACCTCGTTTGTCACCAGTTAGGATCCAAATTTTGATCCCAGCATTGGCCAGATTGGTGATGGTTTCGGGAACCCCGTCCTGCAACTCATCTTCGACACACGTAGCTCCAATAAGTTCCAGATCTTTTTCGATCTCCTCATACAATGTATATTTACTCTCTGGTGACATTCCTCTGGAAATCAAGCTTTTCTTATAAGGTATATGTAAGTTGAAAATGTTTGTAGAGCCGAAAATTTTGCAAATAATTTCGAAGTGTCTTAATATAAACCATCTTTTATTTTAAGGACATGTTTAAGTAATTGTTTAAGCTAAGGTATACGTATGTAACATTAACATCAAGAGCTATGTATAAGCCACATTTTGCATTATTAACGTGCCAAGATGTGCATATACAAGAACTTGTCAATCTTGGCTGAGCATTAAAGGCATTTTCGGGGACATTGCATGTGAACAATTTTCGTTCATGAAGACAAAAAATTTGTCGACTAAAGTAGTTACAAAGACTTTAATATTGTGATTAACTGTAGAAACCAAATGTTTAAAGATGCTTAAACGCCGACAGAGCATAAACGGTACCCATCATTTAAACAGGAAAGAAAACAAGAAGAAAATGATGACGTCTTCTTATGGACGATCAGAGTTACCTCCTTGATAATTGAATAACAACATTTCTAAATCTAAATTAATCAATATTTTGACATATACCGTTCTTCATAATCCTTTTCCCACTCATCCCAACGACTTTGTGTGATTTCCTTTTCAGCTAGAACCAGAGTTCTATGGCCATGCCTTACAGCGACTTCCTGAAATTTAACATGACATAAAATCCTGTGACGTCAGTACATTATAGCTAATCATATTTGTAATAAATACTTTGCATGGTCATTAACGGACTGAAAAGAATCACAAAGTAAGCGAAAAGATCACGAGACAATCATTGAAGATGTATTTATACATACATGTCGTATTTTACCTGAACATTTATCAGAAATCGTCATCTAAAAAGGAAATTTGAGATTGCCCCGCTTCATTACCATTAGCCAATCAGATATATCCTTACATTCTAGTATTACAAAGCTCTGCCCACTTGAAATTTTCCCAGCTGATCGCATTGCTGATCCTGCGATGTTGCAAGTGTGATAACCGATTCCATTATTTATCAAAAGTTATTATCTTTATGTGAGGAATGTAATAATATGTATATCTTAACATCGAATAAAAGGCCAACATTTTTTTTTAAGTTTGCTTTGTGACCGATTGGCCTAGACCACAAATTTAAAGCAAATGGATATTTTAGGATTTGCATTGTATTTCCTGAGTGAAGGTAAACAAAAACAACAAGGGGCACATTGGCCTTAACGGTCATTTGACTATTTGCAAATTACAACACCTCAAATAATATCGTAGGGGCAAACAATAAAAAAATACAAAGAATTCTTTAATAGAAGTTCAGTTTCCTTTATATTTGATTAAATTGAGATTGAATGAAGATCAAGGTCAATCATTTTGATAAACATTATAGCCTTCATTAAAATATGATACAAGTTCAATATTGGGTCTATAGGCCTCTTAGTATGAAGCTTTTAGCCTATTTTACCCATTTGACCTTGAATGGCGTTCAATGTCATTCATTTGGATATACTTGGTAGCGATTCATCCCAGCATATAATAGGTCCAATAACAAGTATCTAGGCCTTAGTTATTCACAAGAAATCTTTCAAATATTTTAGCTTATGAATGAAAGTCAAGATCATTCATTTGAATAAACTTGATAGCCCTTAATCCCCGTATGCTAACGGTCAAAAATCAGTACCCTTGGCCTTTCAGTTATTGAGAAGAAGTCATTTGAATGAAAGGTTTACGAACGGTGGACGGCGCACAACGCACAACGACGGACGAAGCATGATGATAGTAGGTCATCCAATACCGACGAGTTTTTCTCATAAAAGCTTTACAGTTTAGTCTTGTTCGGAATCTGTTGAACTGTGTCCAGTTTGTCAGCCAATGCCCCGATAGGTCTTTTTGTTGACAATGTTTGAATTAGTTGTGAGTTTGCATCACTTCTGTTTCGATTACATTCAGTTTTACAGTAAAACTTTCTTAAGACGAATCTACTTGATATTCAAATTTCCGGTTTCAGCTCCTCTTCATTAATACTTCTTTGAGAAATGTATAACGAATATGCTTATAACGAAATATCTTTTGATACGAAGTGATTTTTTGGTCTCGTCAAGCACATAGTTTTTATATAACATTTTTTCCATAATTTTATTTTGAAAATGCTGGATGTATCCTTGTTTCAAATTGAAACTTGGGGACAAAAACAATGGATAGAAAACCAAACAAATCAACCAAGAATGCAATTCATTGTCGAAAATGGATAATCTGTCAAAGAATACATTATTTAATAAACTTGAACATTATATTTTCTTATCTATGACTCGTTATTATTATTGCCTAATTATTATATCTTTGTATGAAGTTTAAACAAACTCTGTTGATGTGTTCTCAAGTTATCGTCCGGCACCTACAATTTGTGAAACAAATTATATTTAGTAACAGTGACCTTTGTAGTTTACCTTTTTTAACCCAAATTAAATCTTATGCTGTGTTATCTCCTATGTTACCATTGTATGAAGTTTTAACCAATTCCATTTATGTGTTCTCAAGTTATAGCCTGGAAATTAATATTTTGTGCAACAATCTATTTTAGTCGCATTGACCTTTGTACTTGACCATTTGACCCCAAAGTTCACACCCCAGCTGTGCCATCTCCTTTGGTATCATTGTATGAAGGGTGAATAAATTCTGTTGATGTGTTCTCATGTTATCGTCTCGAATATATTTTTTAAACAATATATGTTTAGTAACAGTGACATTTGAAGTTGACTTTTTGATCCCAAATTCAATCTCAGGCTGCATTGTGTGAACTTTGATCATAATTCATCTATTCGTTTTCAAGTTATCATCTGGAAATCAAATCCGGACACGGACACACAAACTATATACTTAACTCTCGTTGACTGCGGACACTACATATACATCAGGGTCTGTTACACTCTACATATTGTTTAGTTAAACAAGAGCATTTGATTGTTAACGATGCATATATAAGTTTATCAATATGGCTCGCCAATACAGATTCTATTGCTATGCTTTAACTTTTCTTTTGGTCTAATCACATTCAAAGGCGGAATGCATATCAAACATTGCAAGACGTTATTTTGTGATGCTTTTTTTCTATCTAGATTGTGCAAAATAAATGAACGGGTTAACATCATATTTACACTGAATATTTATTAACTAATAACAATACCAAGGAACTGTAACAATTTGAATACATACCGTTTGACTATAGACGATTGCTTGAGAACACATAACATGCAGAGCATAGTATTGCAACGTTACCACGCCTAGATTTGTCTTCAGATACACTCTAAAAGAGGCGTTTTCTTACAGTTTGCTAATGATGTCAGCATGAACTCTTACTTATTGACAATCTTTTCTAATCTGGCTACTAGGACCATTAATTCTTACGAAACCTGCAGTTTAAAACTGTCTGGACTAACGCATTACACTTATGTCACCTGAAGCTGTATTGTATGACTATCCATGCGATAAAGCCTCGTGATTTCATAGCGTTAACACAATTACTATTTTCTCTGTACAGTTTTTACATGACTAGAATTACTTTACAGAAACAGCAATGGAATAACCGATGAAAATGTCACACATTTTTTATGATTTGCAGTCGCGTTTTTACGTTGAGGTACGAGAGAAAACTACTCTTTCATACGTGGATAGGAAGGATACGCATATTTTACCCTAGGGATCACAGGATGTAAAACCCTCGGCAGGCCTTGGGTGTACCAACATTTACCCTATCCTTCATATAAACACAAGAGTCTTATATATTGATCCCTATCGAACTATAAGTATACAAAGCAAACTTTAACAAGTGTGATGCAAAACTACTTCCGTATCATCAAATTATTTCTGGTAATATATTATAATGATGGCAAAAATGACCGATTCTGACAAGATCCGTCCAGTTGGTTCAGTGACTTACATTTATATATTCAGAACATCGTTGTTTGGCTTCACGACAACTTGAGTGTAGTCTCTCGAAGATGACAGAATCTGCACCTTTACATAAGAGCATGATCTTCCGATTTCGTTTCACAATTACCTAAAATGACATAAATAATTTCGTTGACTTTATTAATGATTACCTGCATACATTTGTTTATATATATATATATCCTATATTTATAGCCGGTTGATATAGGTTTTCATCATAATATCTATGCAGTAGTTTGGTAAATTGAATTTCCAAACTGACATTAGTCTTATAGACTAGGATTACAAGAAACGATTTCTTAAGTCAAATTATGAGCCACTGTAGGTCGTCGACCACAATATCCTTGATATACAAGAAAATGAATATTCATATAAAGGATTACTCAAAAGTATCTCTAATCTACTTATTGTTAATAAACATTATCTCATGTCAGCGAAGTTCACTTTCCCTTGAAATGCATACAGGCTTTACACATATACATCCTAAATTATCGATAAAAATACCCTTATCAATTAAAGATTAATTTATACACATGTAGCCACAGCAGATATACAGACATCCTCTGATGTCAGTAATACACTGGAAATTTACTGAGAATATGTGTGCACTTCGTATACATTTTTAGTAGAAATATATATTTGTTCATTAAAGCACTCTATGGCTATTGAAACAAAAATTACAAATATGGCTAAACTGTCAAAATTTCCATATTCTCATAATTTATGCATATTTCAAGTTGTTACTATAGCAATTGAAACTGCACAACTAGAAAACTATCATTACAATTTAATAAAGATGTACTTAATATGTCAAATTAAACAAATACTAAATAACAGTTTTGAAAAATTATGAGCCAAATAGGCCAAAGACATCTATAACTTCTTTTGCAAATTGACTCATTTTGTAAGATTCACCATTTTCGATAAGCCAGGAGTTCCGATCACTTACGATCTCTACACCCCTGGACTTTATCGTAGTAAAACTGGCGGCAACAGAACAGCGCAGATAATTTCGTCAATTAATGTACATCAAAAATGCAATATAAGGGTTCACTTTGGTTGACTGTGTGGCTTTGAAATCGGGAGTCGCTCTCTGTGTTGTCTTCACAGGAAATCTTTGCAGGCATGTAATTGATTCAGATTTTTCCACCCGAGCTGCCTTCAGTTTTACTAGTTTTACCAGTTATCAATTTTACCGAAGGGTACGAAGTGCGAAGCATTTCTAAGGTAACACATACATGAAAATGTAAGGAAAAACCCAATCTTCAAAATGCAATCCTGCACACTGACAGCCTCAATTTGCGGCCGTCATTTATTTTACCCTATATTTGAATGCGATGCTTTGAAATAAGCTCATTACATAATCGAGCGGTTTTATGATCCGACGAACGTAATCTTCATCCGGCAGAAGCAAATTATATAATCGAGCGGTTCAAACGCTCTTATGATTTGACAAATGTAATGTCCATCCGACAGAAGCTCAATGCTATCGCACTTTGGTTGCAAGCGTTCAAATGATTTTGACCACCTTCTTATTAAACAGGTGACCAAAATAGGAATATCTGTTATGGAAATAAAATTTCTCTTTTCTCAAATGGGGACTTTGGACAAGAATAGTGTGTGAATATGTGAATAAAAAGTAAACAGCAAATTCGGCTCCGATATTTCCTTACATTGTAATTTTAGCATTACATCATTAATGGTTACTGAAACATCTGGTTGCGCCCTTTATAGTGGGGGAGGGGAAATAGGTTCCCATGTATCCCTCTGGCAGTTTTTCGAAACATGGTTTTTAGGACCGGTATGATGTCTAGTTTCATTTTCTACTTGTTGCCATTGACAACTAATGTCCCATGGGGGTCATATGGTGGCAATCTTGGATTTCAGGTATCAAAAATGGCCAAAATGACACATTCGCATATATGCGCATAGATAGAGAACCAGACAACATTTATAGGCAAATAAATACATTTTTTGATATGATTGAAACATGCTGAATACGATTAAATCATAATAATGACGTTACGTCTTCTAATTTTTGTAAAATGACGGGAAAACAATGAAATTTTCGGCTTTTTTCCCCTAAAAAATCGATAAATGGCATAATTCTTATCACAAGTAAAACAATTGATGGACAAAACACCTTGTAACAGTCATTTCGAATTGCACTAACACTTGTGTAAACCCGTGTGTACTATTAAAAGATATATCGCATGAGTGTGGTGGGGAAAATAGAGGGGAAACCCCCACTCTCCACCCCCACCAACGAAAAGAAAATGCAGAAGAAGAAAAAATGAAAAACAAAAAATAAAATTAAAATAAATTAAAACTCCAAATATTCTGTCAACACACATTGTAGCAAGTTATTCTGAATTGAACTGACTCTCATCTACTAAATATATTTCCTGATCCAGTTAGTATCCAAAGGCTAGTTCACATTTTATCCATAATTCAGGCAGTTCCTAATAACCGTAATAACTTATTTCTTTTTAGTGAAAACAACTGGGTTCGAACTATTCTCCTTCAATTTTGGATATACTTCCCCTTGAAAAAGGTGCATCATTGTGATGCCAGCTCGCATAAGTTAAAAACTACAAATACATATATCTGCTGAGGAGGAACATTCACATACTTGGCCGCCTTAACGGGATCCTAGGAAAACAGTCAATGAGAATGAGAGGACAGGGACCGTAGGTAAAAGTCATTGAAAGTAGTCTGACCACGCCAAAAGGCAGCAGACATGATGTCCTAGAACCAGGACCCATTATGGAGAGCCAATGAAGCCGCAACGGCTCTAACCTCATGGACCATCTCCTTGCATTTCGCCCCAGATTGATAATTAGACTGAAAAATAATCCTGATCACCTGACATATCCATCTGGAGATGTACTGGGAGGAATAATCCTGCTGACCCTGTTTAATGGGCAAGAATAGTACATCGCCCCCTTGTTTTATCAAGGGAAAACCTAAGCGTCCGACTGGGACAAAGCAGCCGATCATTCTCCTTCGACTCAATAGAGATTGTGAATCCTTACCAAAAAGGCAGGATCAGTGAGTAGGGTAACAGAGCTATATCTGGCCCAACGAAGCACGAAAGGTGAATAGATGGATATCACTCCTCCTACGGCCTGATGCAAAAGCAAGCAGGAAGTAAAAAGTAAAAACCTTAATGGAGACCGACACCAAAGGCTCTTAAGGGGGGCCTTTCAGTAACACAAGTGCTAGATTCCGCTGTGGAGCTAACTGCCGTAACCTAGGCCTGTCCAGACTGAACCACCTAATCAAGGCAGACAAAGAGTTAGAAGACCCTAATTCTGGTCTACCATGAAAATACAGTACACTGGAAATAGCCATGCGATAGCCTGCAATAGCACTGGAGGCAAGTTTGCGTTCCCTAAACAAATAGAGGAAATCTGCAATCAGTTGGGCAGAGGCCTTGACCTGATCAATCTTTCTGTCGATGCACCAATCACATACGATCTTCCACGACAGTTAGACCGCAGGCGAGGAAGACTTATTGATCGGGCGATGTGAGCTGACACGTCTTAAGAACAGACTGACTGAGCGAGGCCTCCTGAGATAGCTTCCACGCTCTTGAATGGATCTTCCGGGACCGAGGCTGGCGTAGGAGATTGGTTCTGAGTGGGAAAACCAGAGGAATATCCACCAACAGAAACGACAAGAGCTCCGGAAACCATAATTGTCTCGGTCACAGGGGCGCTATCAGAAGGAGGGGGAAATGATGCTCCCGAAAATTCTATTAGAACCCTGCCCACCAGGTTGAATGGAGGGAATGCATAAGCATGTATCCCCTCCCAATCTAGAGACAGAGCGGCCACAGTCCAAGTCATTTGTTCTTGCACCGGAGAGACAAAAGAGGACAATTAGTGGCGAGATGGCGAACAGTCTATATGAGGTTTGTTCCACACCTAGCAAATGCCCTCGAAGATCGGGAGATTTAGCTGCCTTTCTGTCACAACCGGCTTGCGGCGCCTGGAAAGAGTATCCGCCAGAACAATTAACCTGTCTGGAAGATGCTTGACTAAGAGAGTCAACCGCATTTCCTGACAGAAGAGAAGAACACGAATGACGAGGGCACAAAGGACGTAGGACTTTGCCCCCACCCTTTCTCTCCAGATACGCGAAAACTGTAGAGTTGCCTGTAGTCACACAAATCATCTTGAAATTCAGAATCTTCCGAAAAGCATGCAGAGCCAACCGAACAGCCTTATCTCCAGCACGTTGATGTGCTCAGAGACCTGATCCACAGACCACTCCCCCACTGGCAATGGCCGTCGATTTAAGCCCCCAACCTGTCATCTGTCACCGCTCCAACGATTCCTAGACCCGGTGGAGTATGCGGGAATCGTCGAAATAGATGTGTACATTTATTTTCCTGGAGTGATGAAATCCTTCGCCAACCTGCAGCAGTTTGATGAAAACCAAAGTAACAGTCGTGACACCGAAAGGATTTAGTTTTGTGGTAATGAGGTGTGCTATACCATCTTGTCTTCGGGACAAAAAAAATCAAGGATAATGATTCAAATACAGTGGTACGTTCCGTTCTGGCACGAGCCGAAAATTTATGAAAAATTCTATGTTTCCAGCTATTCACTAAAAGAGAGTGGATAATTACGGTTCTAACGACATTCTAGTTGTAATTGGGGCCGCGATGGCCGATTGGTATGATGTCTCGACATATTACCATAAGCCCTCCACCTCTGGGTAGCTAGCTTGTTCGAATCTACAAGGGCAGTTGCAAGGGATTGACTGCTGGCGGTGTTTTTTCTCCGGGAACTCCGCCTTTCCTCCACAAATAAACCTGGCACATCCTAACATGACCCTGGCTGTTAAAAAATGTAATTGTAGTTTGGAACTGTCTGAATCATAGATCAGGAAATATGTAATTTATGTAATAATAATTATGATATTTTTTTCTCTATGAGTAGTGTTGGGAGGGGGGATGTCCACGATTCTTCTGCTAAAAAACATAAAATCCTTTTAAAATACACATATGTTTACACAAGGGTAAGTGCAATTCAAGGTGATTTGTCCATCAATTGTTTCACTTGTGATGTTATTTATGACATTAATCGATATTTTAGGGAAAAAAGCTGAAATTTTCATTGTTTTCCCGTCATTTCACAAAAATGAGAAGACGTAACGTCATTATTATGATTTAATCGTATTCAGCATGTTTCAATCATATAAAGAAATGTGTTTATTTGCCCGTGAATGTTGTCTGATTCTCTATCTATGCGCATATATGCGAATGTGTCATTTTGGCCATATTTTGATAATTTTTAGGGGGGGGGGGGTCCTTTTCTTTTTGCGACCTCATTCATGCGATCTATCTTTTTTATAGTACACATATGTTTACACAAGGTTTGATTCAATTCGAAATGACTGTTACAAGATCATTTCTCCATCAATTGTTTTACACTTGTGATAAAATAAGGACATTTATCGATATTTTAGGGGAAAAAAGCTGAAAATTTCATTGTTTTCCCGTCATTTCACAAAAATGAGAAGACGTAACGTCATTATTATGATTTAATCGTATTCAGCGTGTTTCAATCATATAAAAAAATGTGTTTATTTGCCTCTGAATGTTGTCTGGTTCTCTATCTATGCTGCGAATATGTCATTTTGGCCATTTTTGATACCTGAAATCCAAGATGGCCGCCATATGACACCCATGGGACATTAGTTGTCAATGGCAACAAGCATAAAATGAAACTAGACATCATACCGGTCCTAAAAAACTATGTTTCGAAAAACTGCCAGAGGGGTACATGGGAACCTATTTATCCTCCCCCACTATTAAGGCCTTGCCTTCAGTCATACATGTATTACAGAGTTATCTCCCTTGCAGGTAAGTATCGATTGTTACGTCATTTAAGTACTGCTTTTAGTTGGCAATCAGGAGCAATATGAATGCAATATGGACTAATGTATTTTTAACATGTTGCGCTAGCGCACTTCATTAAATTTATATTTACCACTTTGTTATAACGTATCAAAGGTTTTTAAAAGAATCATTCGTAAAAAAAAATCCCGCCTTGTCGATCTAACGCGAACCACGAATGGAACAGCCAACAGCCTGTAATATAATCCATCTTACGAAACATAACTCAACAATAATAGTCAATGTAGTTTTAGCATTTTATACATTTGAAACATTTGAAATTGAAAAATGAAAATTTGATTGTTCATATTTAATTGTATGGATATTGTTTTTTCAAATATTTTTTTCCGTCTCGTTTGCCGCGGAAGGTTATTACAGACATCCCTTCAGTTATTATTCAGTTATTATGGTTAAAATCGAACACGCAATTCTCAAAAGACGAACTTGTGAAGAATCCTGGATTGATATTATTTACATTCATATTGCTGTTTGACATGAGTGACGCCATTTCTGTCACCTGTCGCACGTGTTACAGTGGCTGATGGAGCTATCCTTGTTTTGATCATGACTGATAGACTATCGCTGACGTTTCTCTTCTATTTTTCTGGCCAGTAGACAGTGAGGAGTATACGGAGCGTCAAAATTTGACGATTTACATATAGTAAAGCGGCATATGGCCAAAACATGAAAAAACGTGGTTTTTTTTTAGATACAAGCACGAAAATGTCAAGTAGTAATGACTATATAAGAGTCATCGCAAAAAGTGTCTACTTCCGGTATTTTTCAAGATGGCCGCCATTTTCGTGGTGAAAGTAAGAAATCTAATGAAATAACAAGCTGCACCTTTTGATAAAGCATGAAAGTTGGCATGTGAGTAGCTAAGACAACCATTAATAGGAGTTAAACAGGAAACCATTGAAAAGGGTATCTACCTCCGGTACTTTCCAAGATGGCCGCCATTTTTGTAGGCCAAACTTAGAGACGTAACGAAATAACGCGCTGCTCGTTTTGACAAAAACATATAAAAATGGCCCGGAGTAGCCAAGACAATCAAAATAAGATTTAAATCGTGAGCCACTGAAAAAAAAACCTACTTATTATTCAAGGTAACATTCATTTCCGTAGGCAGAACTAGCTAGCATTTTCGTAAGCAATACCCGGAGACGTTATGAAATAACAGATTTCAATTTTTGATAAAAGCGTAAACATTGGCATGTGGGTACTCAAGACAAAAAAAGAAAGAAAGATACCGGGAGCCATTGAAAACAGTACTTACTTCCATTTCTTTATTCGAGATTGCGTATATTCCATAAGAGAGAATAGTAGCTGGCATTTTCGTAGACAATACACGGAGAAGTCAAAAAATAGCAGACTGCACTTTTTGATAAAAGCATGAAAAATTGGCATCACGGTCAGTAAAAGGTGGAATGAAAGAAAAACCGCATGTAAATATTTTGTTTTTGAGAATATTGTTTTGAAAGATAATTGACGCATTGATGAAAATTAGAAGCATATTGTATACATATACAGTGTATGACAAACATCTGTCAAGTATATTGCGCGTGGACTTCATTTAAAAGTCATATTCAGGAATTTTTGATTCGCAATTCGTGAAGAAGCTACATGTAAAAATGATATTGATAGAAGTAAGAAAATCAAGAAAATCAAAAATCTGTCTTAAAGTTTACAAAACAACAATGCACTTCCGGTTTTGCAATATGGATGAGTAAATAACAAACTGAATTTAAATTATGAACTACAATAAAGCTAAACTTATTGGCTAACTGACCTAGCTTAACAAGGTAGGATTATACATAATTAAATTAATATGAAACAATACATAGCTTTACGAAAAATAATTAAGCTACTAACACTGGAAGACCGTAAAGGCCTATTTTTTCAAAAATTGTCCTAATTTTCAAAATGGGCCTATTATTGATATAATCAGAATAAGTCTAATATTGAGTAAACTGGTCTTAAAATGACCAGCTTTGTACATTGTACTAATTTCCATGAGCACGGTCTAATATTATAGCGGCGGTTTAATTTTCAGTGACCGAGTCTAATTTTCAGTGATATGTCTAATTTTCAGTGACCGCTCTAATTTTGCTGACCACTGTCTAATATTGCAACGGCGGTCTAATTTTCAGTGACTGGGTATAATTTGCAGTGATGGGTCTAATTTTCAGTAACCGCTCTAATTTTGGTGACTATAGTCCAATATTGCAACGGTGGTCTAATTTTCAGTAACGGGTCTAACTTTGGTGACCACAGTCTCATATTGCAGCGGTGGTCTAATTTTCAGTGATGGATCTAATTTTGATGACCCCAGTCTAATTTTCTAGTGGTGGCCTAATTTTCAGTGACGGGTCTAATTTTCAGCGACTGGGTCAAATTGTGGTGGCCTCAGTCTAATATTACCAGAGACACAGATAATTTAATTGGGACAAGAAAATAGGGCTGTTCTCGCGATATCACGTACCCACCTATTGTTACACTTCCCGTTAATTAGATATCAAACTGTATTATCTATCACGGCTCGATCGAGACAGTATCTCTTCGCCATGATATATTGGTACCTTCGATAATTTGTTAACACTTTTTCCATAGCAAATTAAAAAGTTTCTATATGTACGGACTCAAGCATCCAAGCAACAATTATTTGAAAACTGAGTGGAAATTGGTCAATTATTGAAATCAGGGTACGTGCTTTTAATTATGCTATCTTCCACTACCCTATCGGGACAGAATCGTCGCCATTATAAATCTATGGGTAACTTCGATGATTTGTGTACACATTTACCACAATTCAAAAGGTTCGATATGTACAAACTCAATCAATCAAGTATTCGATCATGTAAAATTTACCGAGCAACAAATATTTGAAAACTAAATGAAAGTTGGCAGTGTACGTGTTTTTAGTATGCTTATTTTTCACAGCACGATCGGTTTGTACCGATCGAGGAAATAATCATGCCGAGATGAGAAGATTCAGTGTTAACGTTACCATTTTATATCGTTAAACACATCTGAAAATGGATCGAAATATTTGAAAAAATACTAGTTTCAATAAAGAGCAGACTTTACGCTATTCGTTATTAGAAATAGAAATATACTAGACCGTTTCCTCGGACGAAGCGTAGTATGGCACGCCGTTTTGTCATAAAATTTCCCATTATGTATATTTCATATTAAGGGCAAAAGATTTGACATTAAGGTCAAAAAAGCTTTTAGCCCTTAAGGTCAAATCGTTTGCCCCTAAGGTTAAATGTACATAATGGCAAATAATTAATCTATAGAAGTCACTATGCTATTCATACCCCTAATTAATCACATAATGGACTTGTCCCCATACAGAACAACATGAAACGGTGTGTTCCCGCTACGCCTACATTCTAAAACAAGAGGCCAAAGGCCACGAGGCTCTCGGCCGGCTTAACACATAACATTCATTCTCCACCGATTTTGCTTTTATATGTTTTATTACTGATTTATCTATTTGCCATACAAACCGAAAATTGGAAATGTACAGTGCTTATAATGTAAGAGGCCTAATTAAGCGTTCATAGTCCATACATCAGATAGTATTGCTACACTTGTATGTGTATTTATAAGTGTATGTTGCATGTTGATGTAAAAGTTCGTTGAAATAACAGGATTAACTATATTTAAAACATTCATTCTCCACCGACTTTGCTTTGTATATATTTTATTATAAAGATTTATTTATTTGCCATACAAACCAAAAATTGGAATGTACTTATAATGTAAGAGGCCTACAGGCCTAAGCGCTCATAATCCATTGATCAGGCCCCGATTTCTCGAAACAAAAGAGCAGACTTGAGTCAAAACTTAAGTTTTTCTTCTTATGTAACTGTTATGAAAATTTATTAATTAAGTCAGTTTTTGACTAAAGTTTGTTTCGAGAAATCGTGGCCAGATATATTATTGCTACACTTATATGTGTTTTTAAAAGTGTATGTTGCATGTTGATGTCAAAGTTCGTTGAAATAACAAGATATTATATATTCAAAACATTTATTTTCCGACGATTTTGCTTTGAATATATTTTATTACTGATTTATTTATTTGCCATACAAACTACAAATTGGAAATGTAATTATAATGTATAGTCCGTTTCAAATTCCTTGTTATGATCATCATCCAGGTGTAAAATTGCGCATACATCCGGATATTTTATTCGATCTGTTAATGTAATAAGTATTAACCAAAGGGTCTGCTGTATTTTCTAAATAATGAAATTTAGTGGTGCATTTAATTTTTATATATGTATGCGTGACTACATTGTATGAAACGAATAATACTTAACTAATACGAGCTGTAACGGAGAGACGGCGGGACAGGCTACCCCCTCCTTAATGACCACCTGCAGGCCTGGTGGTATTTATAGTCCGTTTCAATTTTTATTTCTTTGATGCGATTTTATTTACAAATGTATACCTTTACGCTTGTTATGATTGTATAATCACGATAAAATAAATAGACGGTAACATATCTGAATATTCAGCGGTACACATATACATTAGGTCTATGTACTGTAGCTACGGGACGCCCGATGCAAAATAAAATAATGACTCGGCTGTAGGTGACTAGCGACCTCCTCTAGCTGGCGGGACATGAACTACCCCCTCCTTATTAACTGGGTCAGCTGCAAATAACTAGCATTTATATAGCAATGTTCAATCAGTTAATTAGGGCTATGAATACAAAGAGCATTCTCCAAAAGTTGATGTGCACTAAGTCGCACGCATTACTATAACTTGTCAAATGCACAAAATTCTACGCGTTATACTTTTGTCGGAAAATCTGCCACAAAACACGACTTTTTATGCCCAGTACAGCTATAGGCGCTCGGCTATCGCCGAGAGCCAACAATAGGTAAAAAGATCAAAGAAAGTGTAATTATAGTCTGTTTCATACAAGTTTCTGATACATGTACTTCGTCTACTTACCTGGAGTTTACCTACATTGTATGCGTGCATGTAGAATAATAGTAGTCTAGTAGTTTACTAGAAATTATAGTAAAAAATATAGTAGTTTACTAGATAATTCATCAATATTACATGTACATTATAGAATAGTCCTCGTGATGAAGTATCATATTATAAAACATTTATTATGATTAATACATTAATGAAAAAAACATGTTGAAAATTTCCTGCAAAAGTGTGTTGTAAAATGCACATTCTTACGGCATCATAATCTTCTTCGTGAAAATATGTGATTTGTTACATCATATTCTCAAGAATTAAACCTGCGATATGCACACCATTGAATGAAATATCACCTATAAAACTCTCTAAGTCACTTCTTATTCCATACCAATTTGTATATGATGATTTGGAAAGAAGTTAAACTTACAAAAATATGCATGTAAGTAGGAAATATCATGTTGTATGCGTTCGATTTCAAGATTTGTCATACCTATTTTTGCTGATTACATGATAGATGCTATTTTGCTAATTCCCTTATATAATTTTAGTCGCTGCCATAGGTTTCACATCATTTTTATTTTCTTATCTTTTTTTTTTTTTACAAAATTAATGTTAGTTTTCCTTGTGAATGTATTTGCCGTCTATTTGATCAGAAAGTAGACTTCATAAAAATCCGTATATTTTGTCACGGATTGTATAACTTATGAACTTAATTAAGGACTACATGTATGGTTTGTGCCCTTTTTATTTCACGAATACGTCATTTTTCAAATTCCTAATTAAGGTTGAAATTTGCAGTTAGATATAACGGTTGTATAGCATTGCGTTTGCAGTTGTTATGGTAACCATGCATCCTAATATGATATATATAAGTTACTTAAAAACAGAAACTGGAAATTTTGTCAATTATTTGATATGATAAATATAGAAAACATAGAGCGCATCATTAAACAAAACTTATATTTATCTTATAAAGATGTAACTTAAGTGCCTGTATATTCTCAGTAAAATATTACATGTATGTACATGTGCATGTATTTAATTTATGTTTCTGAATGACTCAATAATTTTATTTTTTATACGTTGCAAATAATTTCACTGCTCTCCTGATATAACTTCAGTTTGTCTTCATAAATTTGGTATCAACTCAAGCTCATAATCCAGGTAAAATACATACTATGAAATATGTTAGCCGAAAAATTGAAATTGAACGCATGTAGGAGGGAACCGTCCGTTAATATTCGAGATTTGTTACAACTGCTTTGAATAATCTACACTGTTCTATGCATCTGTGGTTGGACAAGGGGAACACTTGTTTCATCTTTTATTTGCTACAAAAGCCCAAAATCTATTTTTGTCTCTAAAATTAAAAAAAAAACCTAATTTTTGTAACAAAATTGTTTTAAAAATTGTTCATTTATTGACACTAAAAGTCTACCTAGTAATAATTCATTTATTTTGCTACAAAAAGGTCAAAAAACTTTTTTGTCCTTAAGGTCAAAAAACTTTTTTGTCCTTAAGGTAAAAAAAAAACTTGTTTAACCTTAAGGTTAATAAATCTTTTGTCCTTAAGGTAAATAAATCTTTTTTCCCTTAAGGCCAAAACAATGTTTTTAACCTTAGGGTAAATAAATATTTTGCCCTTAAGGTCATTAATCTTTTTTAACCTTAAGGTAAATAAATTTTTTTGCCTTTAAGGTCAAAAACTCTTTTAACCTTTAAGATGCTCCACCGCCGACAGAGCATAAATGATATTCATCATTTGAACAATAATTAGTGTTAATCATGTATATATATATATGTCTAATTTTACCAGTCTTCCTAAAAATCATGCAAATATCCAAAATTTTGATTTTTGAAATCCGAAAAAATGTTCCAATTGCATGTTTATATTGAGAACTACATTGTATGTCTATAAAGCAACTTGAAACCATTAAAAGTGAATAAAAATCATATTGAAAAAAACGAGCCCTTTAGAAAATTCACAACTCAAAAAATATGCCCATATATAAGCCTTTACAAGAGGCAAATTTACACATATTTTTTCTTCTAAGACCGGGATAGCTGAAAGTTAAGATCAGTTGTTTACAAAAGTAGTAGAAATAATTGAATGATTCTCACAGAAAAAAACTTCGTGTTTTTATGCAGAAATACAAAAATGTAGATATAAATATGCCGCTGATCTGAAGAAAAACCCGTTGAAAGTGACATTTTTTCGTGAGAGTTATCCCCCTTTGTGGAATCTTCATTGGTAAACAATCCCGCCAGCTGTCAGGTAGCAGTGTACAGTAAGACCGAATGGCCATGGGTGAGATTTTTATTAAGCAAAAAGCCCATGTTTTATTATATGCATAAAAAATAAAAAATGTATATATTCTAAAATTGGTGAATTCAATATAGAGAATTATATGCAGGCTTCACAGTTGCATAAAGAAATTCCCCAAAATGGGTTCGAGATTAATGGTTTAGAGGGCATCCGAATGTGCGTCTCAGATGGAAAAAAACTCAATACTGTAGCAGCAGAACTTGATAGCCGGGGTACGAGGTAAGATTGCTCAAAAGTTTAATGATATACCTATTTCGAAATAGGCTCATTAGGTTATTTCCCGTTTTTGTTACCTAACTAATGTTCAGTGAAATTGTTGGTCAAATAATTTACTCCCGACCGAAACACCGTGCATCAATTGCGTTTTCGCAGTAAATAAGGGAGTAACAAATTATGAACAATGCCAGAGACGGTCTGCATTGTGTTCAGACACTTAAATTACAGTCTAAATTTAATTAAAGTAAATATTTAATTGCAGCAGTGAAATAAAAAACATAGTTATAAGTATTAAAATAAACTTTTTTTCAAAGAAATAGGCGAAATTAACATTGCGTATGAAAAAATATAATTGCAAAAAACTAACATAACGTTAAATAGCTTTTTCAAAAGTGTAAGGTTCATATATATATTATTCCACAGAACATGGTTTAATATAATAGCATCATTTATACTTAAGATTGCTTGTACCCTCTGATTTTCACATGTACCCCCTTATTTTTCTCAAGATGAGTACATACTATACCCCTTAAAAAGAAAAACAATGAGGTACGCAGTAAATACAGATATTCGTAATAATACATTATACTGTACTTAATATAGGCCTACCCATGATATACTACATTTCAACTTAAATGCACTCATTGGATCCTAATTTTTTTCTTGGTTTTTATGGTATAGATGAACTTTTAAACAAGAGATCCCAGAGGGATCTTGGCGCCCACCTAAGAACGATCTTTGTCTGACAAAGGAAAGAGGGATCTTTTCTCTGCTTTTCAAGCTTTTACTACAAAATATGAGAAAGATCCTTTGACTACTTTCTGAGATATATAACAGTAACAAACTTCAATTATCAAAATCCAAGATGGCTACCTGTCGGCCATCTTATTCACCGATCGGTCCTAAAATGCAATAGGCACAACTAGACCCCTAGAAGAACCTGCACATACAATTTGAGACAAATCCCTTTAGTACATTCTTAGACATAGCGGAAAAAACCATTCAATTGTCAAAATCCAAAATGGCGTCCTGTTCGCCATCTTGTTCACCGATCAGTACCAAAATGCAATATGCATAACCAGGGACCTAGGAGAACCTGCACATGAAATTTGAGACAGATCCCTGCAGTACTTTCTAAGAAATAGTGGTAACAAGCTTCAACTATCAAAATCCAAGATGGCGTCCTGTCAGCCATCTTGTCCACCGATCGGTCCGAAAATGCAATATGCACAACTAGACCCCAAGGGGAACATGCACATGCAATTTGATACAGATCCCATGAGTACTTTCTGAGAAATAGATGTAACAAGCTTTAACTATCAATATCCAAGATCGCCGCCTGTCGGCCATCTTGTTCATCAATCGGTCCCAAAATGAAATATGCTCAACTAAGCCCCTAGGGGAGCCTGCACATGCAATTTGAGACAGATCCCTTCACTGCTTTCTGAGAAATAGCTGTAACAAACTTCAATTGTCAAAATCCAAGATGGCGGCCTGGCGGCCATCTTGATCATCAATCAGTCCCAAAATGCAATGCACAACTAGGGCCCTAGACAAACCTGTACATGAAATTTGAGAAGAATTATGTTGGTACTTTCTGAGAAATAGCGGTAACAAACTTTAAACTATCAAAATCCAAGATGGCGTCCTGTCGGCCATCTTGTTAACCGATTGGTCCCAAAATGCCATATGCACAACTAGGCCCCTAGGGGAACTTACATGTGAAATTTGAGAAAGATCCCTTCAATACATTCTGAAAAATAGCGGTAACAAACTTTAACTATCAAAATCCAAGATGGCTGCCTGGCGGCCATTGTGTCGACCGATCGGTCCCAAAATACAATATGCACAACTAGGGCCCTAGGGGAGCCTACATTTGAAATTTGAGAAACATCACTTCAGTACTTTCTGAGAAATAGCGGTAACAAGAATTGTTAACGGACGGACGGACGGACCACGGACCACGGACAAAAAGCGATTTGAATAGCCCACCATGTGTTGACGGTGGGCTAAAAATGTATATTGTGATAGAAAAATTACAAAGACAAAATAATTAAACTTATTTACTGTGAACAAAGGTTGACTTAATTAATGTTGAAAGACATTTTTGTATGTTTTCAATAAAAGAAATAGAGGTCATTGTACAAATTTTGTATGTTTTTAATAAAAGAAATAGAGGTCATTGTACAAATTTTGTATGTTTTCAATAAAAGAAATAGAGGTCATTGTACATCACAAAAACTGTGATTTATAATAAAAAGTTAAAGTGATATTTCTATGGAAATATAACTTTATGCTGTGCATTACCATTGTTTAAAAAAATTTGTATGTTTTAAGCCAAAGTTGAAATACATTTCTTCAATTTCAGGTGTTTGCAGGAAGTGTATTGGTGATATCTACACATTTAGGGGGCCATTGCTCAAGGAGACTGATGCCTTGGAACACCATGATAATGTATGTAAACATGCACACCTTTAACATCTCACACAAAAAAAATCCATTGAACCTTGAATTTAAGGACAAAGTTAAAATTAAAACCCACATAATTACATTGCTTATCTTAAGGTTATCCCTAATACGAACATTTCAGAGGAATATCTTGATTATTTAGTTAATTCATAACTAGTAATGTCCAAATCAGTATTTTAAAATTGAAAGACAGCAAATTGAGTGTCTAAGTGAGATTTCCTTTTTAAAATATACATGACTTTCAAATCAAGAACTGAATGAAATATGGATTTAAAATATTGGTTTTTTTTTAATTTCATTGGAAATTATTCATGTGAATCCTTTCAGTTTCTATTTTTTGTGTCTTTTTTATATAAACCTACTAAACATAAACTGCAATGATAAGCAGCCAATTCTTTCAATTTTATTTCATATCTTAAACTACAGGTATTTGAAACTTTTACGATAACAGCCTGATTTTTCTTTAATATTTCTTTTGTATCAAATATAGATATAAAATGCTATGTAATTTGATAACCTTTTTTACAGGTCTGCAAAGACACAGCCTCATGCAACTGTACCGATGGTACCACTTCTTCCGTATGCTCACATTCAACAAACAATGGGGTAAAAATAAAACAATTTTAGAATTTTAAAGCTATATATAGGAATTGAACAGTGTTTCGAATGCATTAAAGATGGTACATGTGTGAATGCAAATGGATACAGACAAATTCAATGTATTAAGTTGGATCAAATAACAACCCTTTATTTTAAAATCTGTCAACTTATAAAACTTTGTTTACATTGTGGAATTTCTTTATCTTTCTCTCTTATATTGATGTGTATAATATTGTCCGTCACATCTTATTGAATGATGACGACAATCATAATAGCTTATCTTGACGTCATGGAAAGTCCCTTTATGCTATATTTGGGTACGACTTGGACCTGTTGGAATCTTATATCAACTTTACATGACGTCATAATGCAAGATTTCTATATTTGATTTGGTATATTTTCTATTATATATACCTTGATGCAAAAGGGTGATATCACTTACTTTAGATGAAAATCACTGTAGTCTGTATCCACCTGAAAGCAGGTTATTTGAACTGTACTGTTTCTCTTTGGTTTTTCATTTTGATAAATAACTATCATTTTTGGATTGGTTGAAAGACATTTCACATTCTTAAGGGTGAAAATTAATGCATCTCTCCCAGGAACATTGTATTCAAACGTGATAGGGTAACTACTGTTTAACTATTAATAAGGTGGTCATCTTGAAATTACCGGAAGCATGAACTTTTTTAGTGGTTCCCAGTTCAAATCTTATTTTGAATGTCTTGGCTACTCACATGCCAATTTTTAAAGTTTTTTATCAAAATGTACAGTCTGTTATTTCGTTATTTTACTAAGTTTCGTCTACATAAATGGAGGCCATCATGAAAAACCGGAAGTAAACACATTTTGCGATGGCTCCCGATTTTAATCTTATTTTGGTAGTCTTTCTATTAACATGCCAAGTGTAATGCATTTATTAAAACGTTCAGCGTATTTTTCATTCCTTCATATAATTCCGCCTATTTAATTAGCGGCCATCTTGGAATTACCGGAAGTAGGTAATTTTTTGAATGGCTCCCGCTTTTAATGTTATTTTGGATATTTTGGTAGTCTTGGCTAACAGGCTACTAACATGCCAAGTTTCATGTTTATATTGAGATGTTTAGCATGCTGTTACATTACTTTGTTAAGTTTTACCAACGAAAATGGCGGCCATCTTGAAAAAAAATGGAAGTAGGCACATTTTGCAATGCCTTGGGATATTTGCCTCCTGGAATTTAACCCACCCTAGAGATTGTTTGTTATGTTGTGTGCGTCATTGTAATGTATTCACGGGATTCATCATTATGAAAATTAATGGACTCAATGTATAGTACCCAACTAAATGAGAGGGGTACGTGCTAAATCGCTTCAATAACTCGATATTATTTCATTTGTTTATCAAAACCTATCAAAAATTAGAACAGTGAAAGCTTAAATATTTAATACGTCACAATTGTATGGGAAAATGAGATTAAAGTCTCCTTTTTTTGTATTCAAACATGTAACCTGGATCGTATTTCCATACAAAATTGAGAAAATGCGTGAAAATATAAAAGCAACGCTGCAGCCAGGCGGCGTTTATATTTTCTTTTATTTGATAACATCCGTGTTGACTCAATTTTAAAGATTTATCACATTTTTTCATAATTTAAAATGTTTTATAATATTATTATTATTATTATGTGTTCATATATCACACTTTACTTTCGTTAAAAAGTGGTTTCAACGAACAATGGGAGGTAACCTCAATTTGTTTACAGGACACTATCATATATGTATCAAAATATTCTTGCACCAGTTAGCAGTCATGAAATGGTAATGCGCAAGCATAATTGGTAAGTTTATATAGTAACTATGTCAAAGAGTGGTAAAAATTATTTTGTGAGCGCAATTTACGTCGTTTTCTCCCAAACAGTATGACGTCACAATCAATACCTAACAGCAACTGTTGTTCACTGGTGTAGGAACGCCATGCTTTGACAGATATAAACATGACGCACGTCAAAAATAATCCGCCAAAAATGCCTTTCATACACCAGTGAACAAAAAAATATCAATTGTTTCTTGCATGTAAATAGATGGCATGGATCAAGGAGAAAAAAAGATAATCTGATACAGCTGTACATGATAAGTTTGTCATACTTACAGACATCCGTTTACGTTCGTTGGTAAACTCAAGAATACGTAATAGGTCGTAGGTTTCTTCTCTGCCTTTAACCTTGATTGTTATTGTTTCTGGAGTTCGGGACTGAAATAATGAAATATGATTTCACTGTCAGTAATCTAGGACCAGACTTTTGTAACATATTTTCAATGACTTCATATACTAATAGAGAGCGCAGCGAACGGGCCGTTCGCAAAGCGAACTCTTGTGATAACAGTTAGAGGTATCTCGATAATGTTATTCTATGTAAATCATCTAGAGTTGGAAAACTTTCTCAAAAACCGGAAGCAGGAAGTCAACACAAGATCCAGCATCGCGCAAGACAGTATCCAAAGTCACACTCTCGCGTGATTACAATATCACACTCTCGCGAGATTACAAACATGTAACGCTTGGAAAATTTCAAAATGAAACATTCGTGAAAGATAAACCTTCCAATTTATTCTTACCTTAATCTAACAATTACATTTTGTCCTGAATCTTAACTTAAAAGCCGTTTTGAGTGAGCAGTTGCTTCGCAATTTTCCGCCTGGCAACGGAGAATGACGTTGAGATATAATTTGTAGCCGCAGTCACGTATTTTTGCAGAAAGTGAAAGTAGAAGTATCCTATGTTCAATATTGTTTTTCTTGTTATAATGCCAGTAATTCAGCAAAGCTTTTATTCTAATAATTAATAATTCTAAAAATAGTTTCTAGCAGTACAGTTATTCAGCGCACCCAATAAGCTATAAAAACAAAACACATATCAATATCGATAAGACTGATGGGTCAGGGGAGATTACTCTTTCGTCGTTGGAAATCCTTTATTTAGATCTACCTTCCATATTTCTATTTAGTTACACATTTAAAAAACTACAAACGAAAGAATGGATTAACTGCTGCGCTCTCAGATAGGCTTTGCCTAAAATTATATTATAGACAACAATCTGACCTCATTATACGACATTAAATGAATACTATCAGCTTTAGAGGGTGACAGTTCCTATTATGATACTTCATCCACGTATTAATGCTTCTGATTAGTCAATACAGTATACATTATACGATGCCATCTGTCAATAAATTTTTGCGAGAATCGAGAGTGTGTTACGTTGTTTCAGTAAGCTTGACACACAGGAGTCTGCTTCTGGTTTGATAAAAATATAATAACCTACCCCTACTATATGAACAAGGTGAGACACTCCGATGCTTCAACTGTGGAACGGAAGTGGAACTCTTCAAGCGAGCATTTGCAAGAAGCAATCTGATTGGTCAATTAATTTAATTAACCAATCAGATTGTTCCTTGCAAAACTGTATGCTTGAAAGATCAACGTCCGTTCCACAGTTGATGCATCGTCCGCTACTTGGATACTTGGTGTCCTTTTTCAAATTAAAAAAACCGTAACTTCGCGACTAAAACCTGGCATACATTACAAAAAAAGAATTCTTAATTAAGGTACGTCGATTAAACGAGCGGACAAACAATATTTTTGTCAAATTTGGTCTACTTTCAAAGTGAATTGGAGCGTACCCTCAACTTCTGGTTCATGGAGTGTCTCACCTTGTTCATATAGTAGGGGTAGGATATTTTATTTTTCCAAAACCAGATGCAGACGCCTGTGCTTGACGTGTGAAACACGTGTGTAACGAGTGCGAATTATGAGTTGATATATCGTTTATATTTGTTGACAGTAAGAAAACTGTATAATAACTCAATCTAGTAGATCGTTTGTGAGCCATCGCTGCATGTGTTGCCTTTGTGAATCGTAATATATTGTTTTTGTTAGCCATTTAATAAACTGATATCAATTCTGAGTGTGGACAACATGTTTTCTACCGGTAGTGGCCTCTGCGCATGACACTTACGGATGGTGTGTAACAAATAGCTAATCAGATTATTACGATCCCAGCACGTGGATAACCGTTGACCAGGTTCTTGCGCGACGCAACGGCGAGTTACCGCTGCGCTCGACAGTTAAGTGGTTAAGGAATATAGTTACAGGTAGAAGCCACTGCGCTCGGTGACAAGTGCGCGGGCATTGGAATAGTGCCGTCGCGCTGGATCATTATATTGTTAATAGTAATAGGTGTTGATAGGTTTGTAGCAAGTAGTACGGCTTTTGTTAATAATTATGCCGTTTGTTTCTGAATATAAAACACTTGTACATATTCTAATTATTTGGTCAATTGAGATTGAGGTTTTATTAGAGTTACAATTTATAATATTTCGCTACCAATGGAAATACACAGTAGATTCCGAGTGACCATCGGGACGAACCAGACCCGGGGACCGTTACATCTTGCATTTGTTCAATTACAACACCTTGAAAGCCTTGATTAAAATTGTTATGCAGACTATTTTTATTAAGATAACCCACAAGCAGATTGTTCTTACAATGTATTCCTCGTCTCCCATAGTGGGCCAAAACATCACAGCCATTCATCGACGAAGGGGTTGGAAAGGTTGCTAAATTGTTTAAAACAGCAGGCTTAGACCAGGAATTTAACGATTTGCTTAGAAGAGGTACACCTACATAGAAAACAATTTCAAATACGAAATAATTTATTAACACACTTTTATTCCACTTTGGACGTGAAAAATGCATTTAAAAAGTTTTCATTGTAACTATGCATGTCCGCTGAAATCTAGGTTAAAGACGTTTGTGTGGATATTGCGTACCTCATATTCCGACCAAAACTGGAAAATCCCATATACCCAGTATCTGTAAATTAGAAATTTCTCGTGATCGGGACAAGCGTAGGTTGCTTATACGTAAAATGAAAACGGAGAATATTGAAAACACTACAAAGGTGATATTTATTTACAAATGGAATGAACGACATATGCGATAAATTCATACAAAATAGTCATACACCCTCGCTAACACGCACACATTCAATCAGTTTCCCTAAAATGCCCAGATAATGTAGCCTCACACAGTTTCAGTATGAAATAGCTGACAATAGCTATTGACAAAACACAAATATCCAGAGCCTAAGTAGTATGCAACTCAATCCAGAGTTAGGAACACCATCCATCAAGCTCAATCCAGAGCCCATAGAGTAGGAGATAATCCTATTCACCAGTGTCCAAGACACGACAGGTATAGCAGTTACGTTGTTTACAGACAACCGTCGCTGTAAGACCATCCCAGCTCACCATAGTTGACCTTGACCTTGATGAAGGATGATACGTATACCCCGGTATATATATATGTTCCCGGTCGGTCCAGTTGCTTGGGATGTTGCTGGGATATCTATAGCTTGGTCATGTTCCGTGGCCTTGCTTCAAACTTCCATTATGTGAAGCTAGAAGTAAATTAACAATTATTATTTTCATTTTTCACACAAACTCCATACCTTTCGAATAAATAATCCTATATAGATCTATACTGAAATTACACTAATTATTCGGTAGATTACCAAACAGATGTAAACCGATTACTATATAACATATTAACCTATTACATGTATATAATGATAAACACTAATGTGCGGTTCCAAAATGAACACTCACAGTTGCTCTCATCGGATACCATACATTTTTCACCCGCGCGCGAACACACTACGCTTTACCGTTTACAATAGAACTGGGCCTCCACAGTTTTAAAATCGAGTGATGCATAGTGAGGAATTGCATTTAAAGTTACCAAACACGTGCATTAAGTAAGTATATTATGCTAATATATGTGATACATACGAAAGATGACACGGAATAACATAAATACAACATATTTCAGCCTACTCGACAAACAATAGTCACAGATACCTAGATTGTCTGACAAGTTAATATCAGGTATAATACCAACTTAAACAGAATAGAAGTAAGGTAGAAAGAGTACTTACCACAGTCTGATGTCTGTGCCTGGCTCACAAGTTATGGAATCTCCGATAAATCCTATCGGGCACGCGGACAAAGAAACATGTCCGTTACTACATGTATAGAACCAGCCATGGACACCTACAGTACCCGTGACGTAGTTCAGTCTAACGGTACTTATATTTTACCTACTTAAAACACCAACTTACCGCGCTATTTCAAATATAACGGATACAACAAAATAACAACATATTAAATACATATAGAGTCCAAATCATACATTCTTCCGTGACAATATCTCAGATAGAGGTACACTGTATTCCTAAATACCAAACAGAGAAATCTCATTTATACCGAGTGCGGGTGCAGATTTTCAGTCCGGTTTCGGGTAGGAGTATAACATAATAGGGAAATGTAAAAAATTAGAAATTTTATTTCATAGATGAACAATGTGTATTGCAGGTCATTTAATTATACATTGTATTAGCCAAGGGTAGCCCGGTCATATACTCAGGTGACCTATGAAATATCCGGACTTGTGATTATCTAGGAATAACTAGGAAATCCGATTGTCAAATTATTGATGTATATGTATAATTCAACTTGAATATTTAGGCCTATAAAAACCATGATTGTATCTATGAATTGTGTATGATAAAATAGGTGTGATTCCTAGCCTTGTTATTTGATTGATGACGGAGTAATCGGAAATACCCTATTGCATTTGCAATGGACAATTGTTACCATACAAAAATTGTACAAAGGGAATACGAGTGTATTTGACCTGGATTTCAGCGGAGACAAAGCTACAGTGATAGAATCTAGTTTCATTTTCACGTTTATAGTAAAATAAATGTTAATCAAATACTATTAGATGTCGATATTGAGAAAGTTCTGATAGGTACTATCGACATTTAATCGTGGAGCCCTATAGGAGTCTTCGCAAGTTCCGCTCTTAATAACGGGAGTTGGGCTTACCTAGAATGTCATAAGACATGCAAAGCGTGAATCAATATTTATTCATGAACACATGCTACTGTAAAAAGTGGAATAACATAATATAAATCCAAAGAATAATCACACAATTTATATGGGACCCGCAGCGTTGATATAGGTTAAATCCTAAAGTTTTTTTTATACAAGGAATTTGTCATGTCAGGTTCCTTAGAAATCTTAGGCCCTGTATATTAAAATGACCTAACAGGCTGTACACGGCCACTTGTCCTATAATATGACCTATTTCAATTTCAACAACATTTTATTGATAGTATGTACATCAATTGGATCGGACATCAGGCTACGCCTATTTAAGTCCTCTCCAGTTCATATTTTAAAGTATAAACATGAATTAATTCTGCAATTCATTAATACATATATTTATATATACAAATAAATTTGAATAAGTTACAGTATAGTGATAATAATATTAATAATTACAAATTAAAAGGGGATAACTCCTATTTTATTTTTAATAAAAAATGTTTCAGAACAAGTTTAGGTATTTGGAATTCATATTCCTAATGATTGTAGTTTTTGGATAGGGATAAGAATCATGCTCATTTATTGACAGACTAACATACATACACACCATGAGATATTAGGCCAAAATGTCCATGTGCTTATGCACAATGACCCATCCCCTTGGAATATGTATGAGAGTCTGACAACAAATGAGCATTTTGTCTGAAGTTGAATATGAAAAAAAAAAAATGGTAAGAGATTGAATGCAAATTTTTTATACAATTGGAGTTAACCAACATTTATGGTTCTAATATGTACATAGTTTGATTATTCATAGATAATTATTTTAGTATAAAGGATTTTCAATATTCGATAATCAGCATTCAGTATCCATCCAGCCAGGAAAGTTTAGAGTAAATTAGAAATAGATATTAACATATACAATAGTTTAATTGTTTAATTGCATTGCTAAATAGTATTTTGACTATCAAGTAATTAAATATGGGTACTTGTTACTTGTTATTTGCTTATATATGCAGAGGGCTATGATACATGTTTATAAAATATGTTTATCAGAAATCAAATCTTTTAGTATGGCGGATATATTCAATCACGTAATCATTGTAAAATATCTTTGTTAATATCCTTATTGCAAAATTTACATCCATATAATAGTGTTTCAATGTTTAAATGATTATGATTATCTGGTAAACCTAGTAAGTTCTGTATTCCCTGTATAAAAACTGCTCTCTGTTCATAGAAGTGCCTATACAGTCAAATAAAAAGTGATATGGATTCTCATTAGTATAATTACAGGAACAGGCTGGAGATTCTCTTAAATGATCGTGATAAAGATCAGAGTTTAAATTATTTGCTTCGTTTCGTAGCTGGCACAGAATAATGTTATATTTACGGTCGGCATGATATTTAAAAATATTAGAAATTTCTGCAGTAGGAATATCATGATACATTTTGATACTTTTTTAAATTGTTCGAATGAATTATTAAATATGAGTTCTATATCTATATAATATAATATGACCTATAATATTCCGGTACGAAATATTAAGTCCTCTTACGTAGATCTCTAGAATAAATAAATTATCTTCAGAAATAGGCAGTAATAGCTATAGGGAGAGCTAATATTAACCTGATCATATTTTGTAAAAGAGACAGTTTTTGGCCTAACCCCTGTTTCGAAATTCTATTTACTCCCTTTATCACCGTGAGTATAATAAATCTCTCTGCCATAACCTGGGGACTGTGTACCTGAACATATATTCCCGAGAGACTTACATAATGTATATGCGTCAAGTAACCGAGAACTAGCAAAAAAGAGGTAGTAATAGTGGTTGTAATGCTGGCAATATGGACAAGCGAATGTTTACAGCTAGTAGACTTAACATAATTGTTCTCTTGACATTACCACAGATTTTAATCTGCAACATAAAAATAAAAATGCCCGAAATGAGTAATATCCTGGTCACGGCACCAACGTAACAAGTCGATAATAGAGTGTAGCCAGCGGAGTTCGAACATACAACTCCGGGCTTACTGGTCCGCCGTCCCACCCACTGGGCTAAAGAGAAATTTCCTTAAAGAAGACGAACGCATCACTATGTACTACATTGTATGTACAACTAAAACCTGTTATAAATCTTTTCTAATTTCCATCAAGTGTATAAACTGGAAAGTTAATTAATATCATAATGGTTGATTGAAATTTGACAAATTCTGGAACTGTTTTAATACATAATGCATGTTGGTCGAAATACTGCAAGATTTTTATAGATAATATTATTTTTAGGTCATCTGACCCTTCGGGTCAGGATGACCTATAGTCGTCATGTTTCGTCCGTCGTCGTCCGCCGTGCGTTAACTTTTCACATTTTGAACTTCTTCTCAAGTTCTACCAGTGCTATTTAGCTGAAACTTACACGAAATGATCCTGACATGGTCCCGACAAAGTCTTGATATTTTTCTGGTTGATCCGAAATCCAAGATGGCCGCCACAGCCGCCATCTTGAAAACACATTTTGAACTTCTTCTCAAGTTCTACCAGTGCGATTTGGCTGAAACTTGCATGAAATGATCCTGACATGGTCTTGACAAAGTGTTGTTAATTTCCGGGTCGATCCGAAATCCAAGATGGCCGCCACAGCTGCGATCTTGAAAACACATTTTGAACTTCTTAGTTCTACCGGTGCGATTTGTCTGAAACTTGCATGAAATGATCCTAACATGGTCCCGACAAAGTGTTGTTATTTTTCGGGTCAATTCGAAATCCAAGATGGCTGCCACAGCGGCCATCTTGAAAACACATTTTGAACTTCTTCTCAAGTTCTACCGGTGCGATTTGGCTGAAACTTGCATGAAATGATCCTGACATGGTCCCGACAAAGTATTGTTACATCTTTGGTTGATCCCAAATCGAAGATGGCTACCATGACACTATATCTAATTAATTTCCTATATGTTAAGGCCCTTGGGCCTCTTGTTAGAAATAAGATTTGTTGAAAGAAATTGAAAATGATCCTGACATGGTCCTGACAAAGTGACACCATATATAATTAATTTTACTATTGCCAAGGTAGTCAGATGACCGTTAAGGCCCTTTGGGCCTCTTGTTTATTTTGAGCCGCCATTTTGAATTTTGAAACTTCCGAGTGAAATTGGGAATCATGTAGCCTTATAAATAGTGGCGGGGTAAACGAAAAGTCTAAATTCAGTATAAAATGCATCAGTGACGTTTTGTGTATTAAATTTGACATTATTTTGATAAGTTAGGTTAACCACAAAAGGGTTATACGTGAAATTTTGAATCTATATCGGGCCAATTTCTGTGCCGTGTGAATCCTGTTTTGAATGTTAGAGGTAAGACACGACGTAATGATATCAAAAGTGTCTTGTCGTGCTATACCATACTCGGAATAGAATAAAGGCATGATAATACATTATTTCGCAACTGAAGTTTTGTTTTCCATGTAAAAAGTTTATTTAAAAGTATGTGTTGATAGTAATATGTACATACTTAATCATGTTTGACGGAATAAGCCCCTGTGGCAATGGCAATGTATAGTCATCTTATTTATAATCAGAATTGTGATGACAGCAGTTGATATCATTTTTTAAACCTTCATATCAATTTTAGTTTCAGCGAGCCGCAAGTCAATAACCAATTAATTGTACATATCTCTGTAATCAAACATTTCGCACGTGACCCACGTACACTATACTTATGTACGTACACATAAATACATACGCGTCCGAGTGGTTCTAATTAATTTGAAGTTGTTTATGCGTTTAGGGTACAAATGCGTCTTTAAAATCATTAAAATTTGGTTCAAAGTTTTGATAAAGTAGAACTTTTTAATTAGAAAAGAGGTACATGTGTTATGAGGATGAATGCAAAACATAGAATAAAACCAGAGCATTGCACATAAACCCCGGTGATCATCCGCGGAGATGATGCACATAAACCCCGGTAATCATCCGCGGAGATGTACAGTTACATCAATTATCTTAGACAAGCTCATTTGTGCTATCAGTCAGAGACATTTTAGAGATGTTTCTCCTGCATATGTCGCACATATTGAGGGATAAGAACTGCCGGATAAATTTGTGCTTTATCCGTCTATACGAAATGCTTTATCCGTAAATATGATCACGTGAATTTGTTCCACATCTGCCAGAACATTTTTTAACTTGACCCCGAATCTTACCTTCCGGTGAATGAAACATCGTTCAATCCCGCTAAAAGGTGACTTCACATTCACCGGAATGACGCCATTTTGACGATATCGAAAATCTCGTATGGCGGTGTCGTCTTTTTCTTGGCTCATTGCAAAGGTATGTACTGTAAAATAATTCTTTTGTGTTTTTTTTAGTATTTTTATATTGTTTCATTGATATAACACACTGAATAGAATTACTTGTATTGATCATAAGAGCGGGTATTCCGTTTTTGGTGAGCTGATTATATTGGAAGGTGGTCTAAATCACTTGAACGCTTGCAAATAAAGAGCGATAGCATCGAGCTTCTGTCGGATGGACATTACATTTGTCAGATCATAAGAGCGTTTGAACCGCTCGATTATATAATGAGCTTACTTCAAAGCATCATACCCATGGTGATTACCCATAATTCCCCATTCCATATGTATAAAAAATGGCGGCCGCAAACTGAAGTTGTCAGTGTGTAGGATAAGATTTTGAAGATTTGTTTTTTTTCTTATATTTTCATGTTGACGTGTTCCCTTAGAAGTGCTTCGCACTCCGTGCCGTAAACAATCCCTGTGTGCATGCGCGATGTGGGAGCATTCACCGAAGGAAATCTCATCTGTCTAATGGGCATATCTGCTATGGACTGAAAACACCGATTCATCGACTACAAGATCCTGATTACTGTGTTAAATCTAATAAACGTTGAAACGTATGCAGAAGTTTTATGAAGAGTTTCTAAGTGAAAATATTCATACATTGTACAGGTTTTTGCAGTTATATAGAAGAGTTTTAATTATATTATTTGGTTTTATACTTGCTTCTACCATTATTTTGTTTTTCATTTGTCATGATATTAAGTACTAGTCTGCTAAACCAGAAACATATATACATAGAGGTTGGCAACTCCAATTTTACGATCGGCAGATGTACCTCTGTATGTGCTTAGGGATTTTTTGAGAATAATATTTAATTAAAGTGAACAGTCGGGCAAGGATGGCTAAAGTCGGTAAAAATGGTGTGAATGTATCCAGTATAATTTCTTATGAAATGGAAAAATAAAATCTCTCGTCAAAATCTGTCTGCGTACGAAGAAATTAATTTAAAGTATGGAAATTCTAAAACGTCCTCCCGGCTCACTATGTCCGTGGTTACATTTCCACGCAGCCTCGCTTTCAATGCTTTCACCTTTTCTTTACTTTAATGGTCAGAACTGGGAAACTAAGCAGAACTTGACCGTCGTATTAATATGTGAAAACTTTTGGAAGACCAATGAACGCATTTAGACTGGTTTTCTTTGCCCGACTATTCACTTTAAATAGTTGAATATAAAAGAATAACTTTAATATGTTGTAAAAGTTCACTAATTTTCAGATGGTTTGAGTACGATTATGGATAGAAAAAAGATAATTTTTTGACGTATTTATAAATAAAACAAAACGCGCTTCCGGTTTTGAATGCCTGATTTTCGAAAAACTAGGTAAAATTGCTTATTTTCGTGCTTTCAAAAATCATATTGAATAACATCAATCGGGAAAACTGATCACATCAAACCATGATATAATGTTTAAACTTTTTTAATCATGTTTAAAAGAATACGCTTGAAAGTAGTTCGCCAAGGCAAAATGCCTATAAACCGGAGGTCCCTCTGCCTGTCAACGAAGACAAAGAAGGAGTTTCCAATCTCTATGTATATACAGTGTATGTTTCTGGCTAAACCTGTCAATATTATTAGGCTTTAAAAAATGGCATTATATATAGACTTTATAAAAAGGAAAAAATGGAAACAAAAACTTATAATATAGGCATGTTTAGCGGACTAATGAGGTACATGTATTTCTTTTATCATTATATCAATATTTGACATTCCCTATATATCCTTAGTTATAATGTCTATCCGTCTAATGGGCATTCCCTATCTATCTCTAGTTATAGTCTCTATCCGTCTAATTGACATTCCTTATATAGCCCTAGTTATAATATATATCCGTCTAATGGACATTCCCTATAAATACTTAGTTATAGTCTCTATCAGTCTAATGGAAATTCCCTATTATAAACCCGAGGTGGTGGTAATTCGGCCTCGTGCAGTATAATATTTGTTGATTACCACCACCGAGGGGTAAATATTAAGGGCGCAGCACTTCTAAGGAAACACATACATGCAAATATAAGAAAAAAACTCAATCTTCAAAATTCAATCCTACACACTGACAGCTTCGGTTTGCGGCCGCCATTATTTTACCCACTGTAAAAAATCCAATCAGCGTGAATGCGATGCTTTGAAGTGAGCTCATTATATAATCAAGCGTTTCAAACGCTTTTATGATTCGACGAACGTAATCTTCATCCGGCAGAAGCTCAGTACCATTGCTCTATATTTGCAAGCGTTGAGGTGATAGACCTTCCAATGTAATAAGCTGACCAAAACGGAATATCTATTATGGAAATATAATTTCTTCCTTCTCTTATGATGATTTCCTTCTCAAATGGGGGTTTTAGGACAAGGAAAGAGTGTGAATATATGAACAAAAAAAAAGTCCAGAAAATTCGACTCCGTTATTTCCATAAATTGAACTTTTGAACAGTGCATTATTAATGGTTGATTTTGATTTATTAATGGTTACTGAAACATCTGGCTGCACCCTTAAGGCCTTGCCTTCATTCATATTATGAACTAGAGCACAGTAACCCATGAAATATTTGTTTTATTACATAATCACTAGTTTTTATATTTTATAAAACGAATACGACAATCACTTAACAAAATCACCAGCACCGTACCGTACGGAGAATCCTTCAAGTCCTACTGAAAATTGACGTATTACTCACGTACAATGTACGTCACGATGTAACTCCGGTTTGAATGCCTTATTGTCTTCTTTAACATTATTAGACCTGTATGCAGCATTTTAATCTACATGTAATACATTCGCCGTGTCCGTCCTCTACTCGATAAACGTCTAAATGACGTGCTTAATTCGAGATCTATAAAGCTAGTGCGAAATTGATCGTGAAACTTTGTGATGTCATAATAACGTAACTCATATTTACGCGCGATTCCTCGGAAGTTTTCTACAAAATTAGACAACAACCACGAGGTGTTCTTAAAGCCGTGCAATATAACATCTCGAACCGTGCAATATAACGTTTCCATGGAAGCGTGCACTATAACTTCGAACTGTGTAATACAACAAGTTTTTATTGAACAGTCGGGATAACAGTTCAAAATATTATATTAACACTAATATAAATTGGTGTAAACAAATTATGTACTAAATATACCTAGTTACAAGCTAACCGATACTTACATTATATATAGCATTGGCTTCTTAGGTAAAATCTGTGTTTTCGTTTAAATATCACATACATGTACTGTGTATATAACAATAATGATAATAAAAAGCTAACTGAATTTTATAACATATATGTATTATTCATTTTTCACAAAAAAATAATACAGACAGCCACTTGAAACGTCATGATATACACGTGCATATCAAAAAGTCTCCAATACTTTTAAATGACATACGCATCAATTTACTAGTAAACGTTTCATTCATAATTTGCGTGCCCCTGTGTTTTGGCTGAGGTGACCAAGATTGCATTTTACGGTCTCGGAATAGCAGTTGAGACTGCTTGTTTTACACATGTTCATAGAAATTTAACTGTCGAAAACAGATATATCTTGATTTAATATCCGGTGAAAAGTTACATAATATAAGACCACGATCGAGAGTATCGTGGGTAGCGATAGGCCAAGGACACGTCCTTGCAGGCGGTGTACGGGATTTGCAAATTATTTAGTCTAGATGAGATAAACGAATATTCTAATTACTGGTTTATGTAAATTATGAATGTTCTTTTTTTGCTATAATTAATATCGATGCTGCTATCGTTTGTGCGATGAGATGAGATAAGAAGTTTTTGCCGAGTAATCTCGGTTTTCCCTGTCGGCACCAACATAAAACTTGTCCTGTAAGATAGTGACCATGTATTCTGTTTATCCTGCAACTTTTTCATCATACATACAGAAGATGATATTCAAAACGAAAGCAACTTGCCTATTATTTACACGATTTCGCTCAAAGCAAAACGCTTCTTTGATGATCAAGAAAAGATGCATTCACTAAACCGAATGAGTGTGTACACCTTTTTACTACCGTGGGAAATATGTAAGCGACGTCATTCCGGTGATTGTGACGTCACTGTTTGGCGGGACTGACTGTCGTTTCATTCATCATATATCAAATTTAGAAATTGAATCAAACGAAAGAAACTAAACATTTATTTACTGACATCGTAATAATTTCCTATTGCAACTATTGCAGGAAATTCTTATTGTCCGGTATCGAGTTCTGTGCCCGACCTAATGTCGATATTAGAGCTGAAAATGCATTGTTTCTTTATATTGTTCCGCTTCTTTTGTTGACTTTAAATTCGTAAAATGAACTTTACCCGCGAAGGGCGTCAGAACGCTTGTTTTCAACGGGAATACACACCGTAGTGATAAAGACTTTCAAAGTAAGGCAAAAGTGAATATTTGCATCAGGGAAATAGGGACACAAAAAGTCAATTTTCTCCAAAAGTAAGTTACACTACATTAATTTTGCTGGAACACTTAAAAATCGTTCTGATTCCAGAACAATTGGAATTATGAAGATACCTCTTACAGTTTTTTATTATAATTATTATTATATATAATGTAAGTTAATAATGTCTATCCGTCTAATTGACATTCCCTATATATATCCCTATATAGCTAGTTACATTGTATATCCGTATAATGGACATTTATAACCTCCACCGCCGACAGAGCATAAATGATATTCATCATTTGAACAATAATTGGTGTTTAATCATGTACATGTCTAACGAACACATACGAAAAAATAGCATAAAATAATTTTCGGAATGCAATTAATTATTTTTCAAATTTTTAACTTGAAGTAAAATTAGAAGCTCAAACTTTTCAATGGTGGTAAAAGTGTTAAGTAAGTAACTTTTGCAAAATAACAAAATACAAAATCTTCTGTCCTGTTTTTGATAGTGAAAAAATACTATTTGTCAGCGGTGGAGCATCTTTAAAAAATCAACCTAACTATATATCTAAATTTTATGTGTATATTTATGTATTCAAAGCAAAAATGTACCTTACGTATACATTGTAGACTTACATGTACGTAAAATGCATATGCTTGCTATATAAAGTACATGTACACCTGTATACATGTATAATATATACATAATTAACGGGTGAAAATACCTCTCACTTGTCATATTTCCATCACATACTCTAAAGCTTCATAGAACGTGTGCTGTTTTACTTGTCAATGTATGTATCGGCTATTACACTGAATCAGTCCAATATAACCGATAAAATATAAGTGACCTCTTATAGTGGGAGGTTGAAGTTGGTTGCGAGTTCCGAGTTCCAAGTTCCGTTTTACATAAAAGGAAATAGATGTTATTTGAAAACGTATTTAAACTAGCTCTATCACAAATTATCCATGACAAAACACAACAGAGAACATTTGTTATATGTTCAAATTACATAAACTGATTTTTTAAATTTTATTTTAAAAAACAAAATTCTTAAACGGAACTCAGAACTGGTTCCGAGTTCCGTTTTACTTAAAAGGTAGTTAAGGGACGTAACTCTTTAGCAACATTTCTATTAGACTGGTTCCCGCCTCAGTTACCTCCCTTGCGTACGCTTCACTAGTGAGCGGAGCGCAGCCTGGCGGAGAGTAGAGAACTAAGGGAAGGGAACCAGTCTACATTTCTATGACGTAAACCAATTTTTAAAATATTTTTGGTTATTAAGGTGTTTACTGTTAAAAAGAAACTAAATATGATGTTTCCATGAAGTCACAAGTGTTTATTTATAGTTTTAGTGAAGAATAATATTATTTTACGACATATCGTATATCGGCGCAATGACCGGAAATGTAAACAATGTCGGTCGAGTTTTCATGTGTGTGGTAAGAGTGACGTCTTTCAACCGTCATTAGGAGAATAATATAGAGTCAGTGCACTTGTAATGTGACACTAGAAGAAAGATAAACATGAAACACCAAGATTTAGTTTATCGTGGAACTTTAGGCCTAATTAATACTTAATAGCAAACTGACTGGTGACTAGACGGACAGACCAACTTGCAGTTGGGCAGTCGAGCGCAAGATTATAAACTTGACTGACAGCTGCCCTGGAATGTTGAAAGAATGATCATGCTGATAATTTACGATAGTGTGTTTGGTGATACATTTGCGGAAAATGAGCCCTGTCTTACATCGATTTCACGTAACTGCCTCTAAGTACTAGTACGTAATACTGACTGACACTGTTCAGAATATCTTACAGTCTTAGGCTAACAAGTTATTCAAAGTGGCAAGATCTTCCAACTGACGGCAGTAAATAAGGTACATTCTAAATGTAAGTACATTTACATTTTTATTACATTAATTATGAACGCAATTATCAAATGCAATATATTAACAATGTGTAAAACACTTATTCTATAGCTAAAATGTTGTACATTGCACTCGGGAAATATTCCCATCAGCCCCTCCACACATGTACAATGTGCACACATTAATATTCATTTATCAGATTTCATGTCTATGATTTATGAATGATACTAGGTTAGGGTATTAGAAAAGAATGAGAACTTGTTCATCTGTTTTTTTTCTCAACTGATATTGTTGTAAAATTTATGAAAGTAACAAATCATATTTCTTTGACACATGAAAGGCCTAATGATATACATCTGTACATGTATGTTCTCATATTTTTTGTTACAGAATGGCTGCAGGCACATCACAGTATTATTCGACTAGGAACCACTCCAGGAGCAAATTTGTGTTCAACATGTGTGTACAAGAGGAAATGAAAATTCTGTGACCAAAAACATTTTCAGCTTTGGTACTCTGACAATTAATTTATCATATTGGTGTAAAATTTTCTTGGACATGTGTCATACACATAATGTGAAAGAGGCATATATACCTGGTGTATGTTATCGGGTGAAATTCTATTATGTGAAATAAATAAATCAATAATGCAGTATTGTGTTAGCTTTTTTCATGTTGGATATATAGACATGAACTGTACATGTGTAATATAAGAGGAGCAGACAAATACATGACAAGACAAGAGTTCCAATCTTGGATCTCAAATTTACAGATAAACTACTGTACCTAATACTGATCCAGAACCATATTACACATGTAAGAATAGCCTAGATTAAATTTCTTATTCATGCCAATGAAGGCAATTTCTGGTGCAAAATCTCTAATATATAGTACCTTTCACATACAATGTACATATATAAATTTATATATTATATATAAATATATATAAAAATAACAACAACAACAAAATTTCTTGCTAGCACTTTTGTTGTGTCATGATTGATGGCTCTTTATATATACCTGGTATATACTTGTTAGCTGTAAGGCGGAGTAAATTAAACATGCAATGATTAATTATTTATGTATAATAATGAACTGGATACAGAAGTCTGAAGCAGATGTGAAATGGAATTCTAATGATTTATATTTTTTTTTACAACTTATATTCACTATTCACATCATATCTAAAATGGATATTTCTTTTCCGACATTTACATAGTTATGGCATTACACCATTCATTCTTCTTGTGAAAACAATAAAATGTTAAATACATATAGGTGAAATTTAAAAAAAAAAGACGTTTTTTATTAAATTAATTTATTCAACATACTTACATAATTGTAGGTATGTAAAATAAATATGAATATTATAACTAAGACCTGTACTTTGTGGTTCTGTCATTCATGTTAAAAGTGGCAAAATTTATTATTATATATGATTCTCGATGTCCTCTATTTGTATCTGAAAAACAATATAAATTTTGAAAAAAAAATTAATTAACTATATACTATGTACTATTACTATTTTGGAAGGGAAAAAAATGCTTGTTGCAATGTTTGCATTAAATTGGATGCACCCCAAATGAATAGCAATGTATTTGGTAAATCGGGCCAGGGGAGATAACTCTGTAATTTTTTGGTTTTCTCTTTTTTCATCATTATTTCTAAAGTTTCAACACTAACCTATTATTTTTTTTCAAATATTTGTTCGTTTAGGTCTCTTTTATCATATGAAAAAAATTGGAGAAGATGTATTTACAACAATTTGGATAAATTTTAGTTTAAATGCTAAAACAATGTATTTAAATCATGCCATACATAATCAATCATACCCGGATGAAAATAAGAAACAAATGGCAACACATGCATTTTCATTTACAATTTTTTGCTAAAACTTTGTCAATGACATAGTCATGAATCAATTTGAAGAAGAAGAAAATTAACCTGATACTTATATTTGTTTATTTTAATAATTATTGTTCATAATTGAATTTTTCATGGAAAATTGATGAAAAAAGTTTAAATAAGTAGGCATTTTCAAGAAGCTATAGAGAAAAAAGAAGCACACCAACGTATATTTTTTATTGCATTTTTTTGTTTGTCAATAACCCCTCTTTCAAAAAAGTCATAAGAAAAAAAATGTATTTACAAGAAATTTTTGACCCCTCAGCAGAATACATCCTTAAACGGAACTCGGAAACTCGGAACTCGGAACCAACTTCAGCCTCCCTCTTATAGTTGTGTTATTACATCAATATCCATTAGCCGGATGAAATTTTTAGCGATCCGATTTTGAACTCAAATATGCAATAAGTTCTTTCCGTTATAAACAGCCAATGCCGACAGATACAGTTTCTTGTTGTGTTTGGCGATAGTTTAACGTTGATTAACTTTGCCAACATTTCAAATGAAGTGTTGTTATTTTGAAAACTTTCTAATTTCAGGTATAAGAACATTTGTAGACGTCAAAAATCCTACGAAATCTATGTAAATCTAATGATTTAGTCCCTTTAACAAAATTAAGTGGAGATAAACTGCTGATTAGTTTGAAAAACGTTCATTTACCATATGCTATTAAAATATATATGGGACTTTCAAATCGCTTTTCATATTTAGAACGCAACAAAATGATACTAAAATCTTACGAAGATAAGTACATGTTTAATCTATTGTGTCTACCTTCATATTGTTCATCACTTAGCTTTATCAAACGAATCTCCAGTACTTACTTTAAAGATAAAGTCAAATGTCTTTGCTGCCTCCACTAACGCTCTCTCATCAGGGGACTCGGCTTGGTTTCCTGTTAATAAATTTCAAACTGCATCAACACTCAATTGTAACTTATGAAATATCGAGCTTATATACCGCTATTATTGTTTGATGAACAGTTTATCTACTTTAAAGCAATAAAGGATAAAGCTGGTCACTTCTATAGACTGGTTCCCGCCTCAGTTACCTCCCTTGCGCACGCTTCACTGAGGACCGGTAGCGGGTAGCCATCTTGAGTGGGAATTCCAACTCCAGAGTAGTGCGCATCATTTCTGCGCATGATATGTCATCATGGAGACGGCTACTTCCGTTAAGAGAAAATAACGTCATTAACGTCGTTCCTATGAACACTCTAAACTCTGTTAGCACGAAATGATTTCAAAACTTAAGATCTTATTTACTTTTGTTTATATATCGTTCAAATAAATTATTTATTCTTTACGTTAAGATCCGTCGCTTCGTGCGTAAAGGGGTTTCCCACGCCTAAAAAAATGTGATGCAGGCGAACCGGATATGTAGATTGACCAATCAAAAAAATCATCATGGTTACCCGCTACCGGTCCCTAGTGAGCGGAGCGCAGCCTGGCGGAGAGTAGAGAACTAAGGGAAGGGAACCAGTCTAGTCACTTCTAAAGACTTGTATGAGCGACACTCTTATTGGCATCTACTCCTTACTTCTTATTTATAGAACTTGATTGGACACAAGTTATCTTAACTTTTTAGAAAGAGGAGGATACACTACGAAAGCCTATAATATAGTGTACCTTTGAAAAATGAAATACTTTTCCCGTTAAAACGCGATAATTATCTCGTTATAATGCGTTAAACATCAGGTTTTAACGCGTAAGTTATTTCGTTTTAACTACGTATTTCTTTAAGCTATCTCGTTTTCATGCGATAGTTTTATTTTTATAAAGCAATCTTAGATATCTGTGCAGTGTGTGCGTGATAGTGTATGGCCATGGGTCTCTCAGAATTCTCTAATGTATATTTTCTGGAAGGTATAAGAATACTGAAAAGTCAGTAAAGGCTTAGCTATAAATGACTGATACACCATGGTATCATATTCTACCACAAGTAACGTTAAGTTCCCATTAATATACATTATGGAAAACGAAAATGAAATGTTTTTAAAAATATGTTTGATTTCAAGCAAGTTAAATGAACTTCTTGCTGAATTTGATTAACTTGATTCCGTGAAGTCTGAGAAATTACTTTTGAACAGCATCACACTTATATCACAAATGTCATCACTAAGAAGATTCATGATTTTCATGCTAAAATCAGAAATACAATAAACAGTTACAGATATATCCTGTGACCTTATCCCCGAACATATTAATCGTGACCTGTGACCCACTGACACAGACATTTTTATGCTTAATTCCTTAATAACTTGAATTATGTGATTATCACGATAATGCTTATGCGAACAGCAACATTTGCCCTTTTGTATTTTTTACCTTGACGCCTCTCAGCCAATTTCAACTTTGTTCGTAATTTTATTACAAAATATTAAGCTACATATGGTGTCGAAATGGACCGAATGATGTTTTATTCATTTGCGCATTCTTCGAAATGTAAAAGTGTAAATAAAAACATGATTATGAATTGATTTATTGAATTGAAATATGTATTTCATTAAAACAAAATTTGCACATTTATACATTTGTAGTTGTATTTTGTACATAACAATTTTCTTTTGGGAGGCTGAAGTTGGTTCCGAGTTCCGATTAAGCTAAACGGACTCGGAACCAGTTCCGAGTTCCGTTTAAGGATTTTGCTTTTAAAAATAAACTTTAAAAAAATCAGTTTATGTGATTAGATCATATTACAAATGTAGTCTGTTGTGTTTTGTCATAGATAATTTGTGATAGAGTCAGTTTAAAGATGTTTTCAAATAACTCCTATTTCCGTTTAAGTAAAACGGAACTCGGAACAGTTCCGAGTTCCGATTAAGAAAAATGCTCTATCATTTTAGATAAAAGCAGTCAATGTACTTTGGACAAATTAGAAATGTTGCCTTTTATCTTTTTCTATAGGAAAGTGGTGATTAATCCACTTAAATTAAGTTTCCGATCAACTCCCATTTCCGAGGTCCGTTTAAGGATTTTTTCACACGGAACTCGGAACTGGATTTAAGGAAATTCTCAATCATTTGTAGATAAAAGCAGTCAATTTGCTTTGTACATAAGAGAAATGTTGTCTGTTATCTGTTTTTAATGGATTACCTATGGTTATTCCACTTTAATTTAGTTTTCGATCGACTCACATTCCCGAGTTCCATTAAAGTTAAACGGAACTCGGAACCAGTTCTGAATTCCGTTTATGGAAATTTTCTGTAGTTTTAGAAAAAAAACCCAGTCCATATGCTTTGGAAATATTAGAATTGTTGTCTGTTTTTTTTTCATGGATTACTAGTGATAAATTCACTTTAATTTAGTTTTCGATCGACTTCTATTTCCGAGTTCCGAAAAACGGAACCAGTGCCGAGTTCCGTTTAAGTACAATGGAACCAGTTCCGAGTTCCGCTTTAGGAAATTCTCTATTATTTTAGACAAAAGCAGTCAATGTGCTTTGGACATATTAGAAATTTGTCGGTTGACTTTTTTAATGGATTAATATTGGTAAATCCACTTTAATTTAGGTTTCGATCAACTCCCATTTCCGAGTTGCGTTTGAGGAAAACGGAACTCGGAACCAGTTGCGTGGAAATTTTCTACCATTTTAGATAAAATCATTCAATATGCCTTAGACATATGAGAAATGTTGCCTGTTCTCTTTTTCCATGAGTTACTAGTGATGAATCCACTTTAATTTAGTTTTCTATCATCTCCTATTTCCGAGTTCCGTTTAAGGATTTTTTAATAAACGGAACTAGGAACCTTTGGACACAACCTTTTAGAAATCTAGCCTGTTGGATTTTTAATGGATTAATATTGGTAAATCAACTTTGATTAATTTTAATTAAAAATCAACTCCCATTTCCGAGTTCCGTTTAGTTAAGCAAAAAGGAAGGGGAACCATTTTTTATAAAACAGGGAAACAGGGGGTCTGGACCCAAGGAGGTCAGCCACACCATTTTTATGATTTTGAATCCCCAACCCTTAAAGATGCTTCTGTTGAATATGAGTTATATCCCGTGCTTAGTTTCAGAGAAGAAGTCTTTCGTATGAAAAATTTTAGTTTTTCAATGTAAAACCACCTTTCATGATATAAAACCTACCATAACTTTAGAATGCAAAAACGCTATCTGGACTCATATTTGTAGCATTGACAAACATAAGATTTGTGAACCCCGTCTCCCTACCGTACCTTATCTCATACTTGACGAGAGTAACATAGAGTGGTATCCCTTCCTCAAACTTTTTTATGTAGCCACTAGGGAAAAATGACTGAAGAAGAAAGGGGGGGAAACATTGGGTAACCCCATAAAGTATTACATCATGAAAATTGGTTTTACACTGAAAAATCTAAATCTCAATCCAGTAATACGCTACCATCACCATTATACGAATTCGTCTTTCCGTAGTAGAGAATACGAAGCCAGGTAGCCCAGTCAAACGGCAAATCTAGGAGACAAGTCCTTGGTAGGGAAAATACATAAAGGTTGAATGAACCCCCGAAGGAAAGGAAGAAAAATTATATACCTCCCGCGGAATGAGGCAAGAGCAAGAAGTCTTTAAAGTTATAAACATTATGGTGCCCCTATCCGTGACTCTAACACGAGTGCTATGTTCCACAATGGAGCTAACTACTATACCATAGTCCAGACTGAACCCCCAAATCAAGGCAGACAAAGAAATAGAAGATTCCATCTCTTGAGTATTATGAAAAGAAAGTACACTGGCAGTAGCATGCAATAATACCAGAGACAAGATGGCGCTCCCTAGTCAACAAGAGAAGGAAACTCGCAATCAGCTGGGCAGAGGCCATGACCGGATCAATCTTTCTGCCGATAAACCAATCACAGAAGATCTTCCATCATGACTGAGGGACGGCAGAAGAGGAAGACCTAATTGATCAGGCGTTGCGAGATGACATATCCGAATAAAAGCTTGTCTGAGAGAGGACTCCTGAAAAACTTCCTTGCGTGAAGGTAGAGAATATCAGGGCGTGAATGTAACGTTTGGGACCGAGGCTAGCGCAATAAATTGGTTCTGGGTGGGAAAACCAGAGAACATCCACCAGAAACGACAAGAGCTACGGAAACCAGTGTTGTCTCGGCAGCAGTGGAACTATCGAGAGGAGGGACAATGATGCTTTCGAAATTTCTTTAGAACCATGTCCACCAGGTTGAATGACGGGAATACATAAGCATGCATCCCCTACCACTTCAGAGATAGTGCTTCAACAGTCCAAGCTATTTGGTTTGGCACGGGGATACAATGGTTGATAACTGGTTATTCAGGAAAGTGGCAAAAAGGTCTATGTGAGGCCTGTTCCAAACATGACAAATGCCCTTGAAAAGTGATGGATTCAACTGCCGTTCTGTTTGAACAGGCTAGATGCTTGTCTAAAATAGCCAACAGATAGAAAGAATACGGAAATACGGATAGCGAGGACACAAAAGACGTGATCATATCCCCCTTTCTATCTATATACGCGACATCTGTAGAGTTGTCCGTAGTCACACAAACCCCCTTAGAATACAGAATATTCTGTAAATCCTACAGAGGAAACAGAATAGCCATCATCTCCAACACGTCGACTGGCAATGGATGTCAAGGTAAGCCCCTAACCCTTACATGAACGCAGCCGTGAACATGGTCATGGTAGGAGCTCGTCTGGACAATAAAACCCCCTGGAGGACATTTTAATTGCTTTCCAGAGTACACCACCGATAAACCTCATGCGTTGATTACCCACATAACATTGAAAAAACAACGAATATGGACGTTGTACCATCCAAAATGAAGCAGCGGCCATAGCAGCAATAGATTTTGTATCAATCATCGACAGCTCAACAGAGTAACCATTTTTGATGCAGAGCCTATGCCCAACGCGGATGATATCTTTGCGTGGTTATCAGGACATCGTTATTTTTCGCGCCTGGACCTAAGCAAAGGATATTGGCAGGTGCCAATGGCAAAAACAGAAAACTGCATTTTCGACTCACGTTGGTTTGTTCGAATTTTCCGTCATGCCATTTGGTCTCGTGAACGCACCCGCTACGTTTTGTCGCATCATGATGAAGTTACTCAGGGATATGACTGGTATAGTGAGCTTCATAGATGACATTCTGGTGTACACAAGGACATGGGAAGAACATGTTTCGGTCTTGAGAGAGCTATTCCAGATGCTGCGAGGAGCAGTACTTACCGCCAGACCGACTAAATGTGCTATTGGTTTTGGAAGCCTGGAGTGCCTTGGACATATAGTCGGGGATCAGCGTCTCGCACCGAATCCGGACAAAATTAAAGCCATCCTTGATGTACCAACACCGGAGACAAAGAAGCAAGTTAGATCGTTCATGGGAATGGCAGGATTCTGTAAGAAGTTTATACCAGACTTTGCTTCTATATCAGTTCCATTAACTGATTTGACAAGAAAGGGTCAGCCACACAGAGTTCAGTGGAATGAGCCTCGGGAGAGCATTCGTAACCCTGAAGAAGATAATCAAGTCCTATTCTTAAACTTCCAGATATTGAGAAGGAGTTTGTGTTACAAACTGATGCGTCAGATTACGGGATTGGAGCCGTTCTTCTTCAAGAAGACGAAGGGGTTTTGTTTCCTGTAGCCTACGCCAGCCGGAAGCTGAAGGGCGGTGAAACATAATACGCTGTGGCAGAGAAGGAATGCCTAGTGGTGATATGGGGAATCCTGAAGTTTCCGAAGTACCTTTATGGACGGAAGTTCATTCTTGAGACTGATCACCAGCCAATTCTATACCTCAATAAGATGAAAGGTACAGTACCAACGCAAGACTCGTGCGGTGGGCGTTGCAGGTACAGCCGTATCGTTTCACGATCATGACAATCAGATGCAAAAATAACTTTAGTGCAGAAATGTTGTAGGTTGTGTGAATTCACAGCATTTGTATATATTCCAGTTATAGTAGTAAATGTCTTATGTGTTGTTTAGAAATAAAATCTGTTTCCCATTATTTTATTTCTCGAAATGGGGGCATGTGTCACATATCGATATTTGGGTTTGATATTGGACAAGGCAAGCAAGTCGAAAGTTTAAAGGTAAGTATGTTTGAATTTCGCGGGTAAGAGAAAGCGCGCGATTTACCTGGGCGAACGGACGGTCAGTGGATCGAGCGGGCAGGAAAAACAATGGCGTAGTAGGGGTGGTCGTATGACAGTGGATTATACGGGATATACATGTATATTGGAAATATAAGCGAATAAGCGTGATATACAGCTCACGGTAAGTATCGTTTATTTTCCTGTATATATGTATGTAATCCGGGTGTAAGTTTGATGATTATGTGAATGTTTGAAGGTATAATTAGTATCGTACCAATATATTCACTACAGTATACAGGTGTGCTATATATGTACGGTGAGCAGTAAGTGCAATCGTCTGTTCGTTTAATGTTTGACGAAAAGTTGGATTCATATTCATAATCTTAAACTAGATGTTTGCTTACTATAGTAAAGCATATGAATTACAAATAATGTTGTTAATATAATAGTACATATGCTAGCGAACGATGGAGGTTTGTACAGTATCTTATGAGTTCAGTTGTGTTATATGTATTATCATGGAATATAGTCAGTGATAAAATGTATCTATATGTAATAGATAAGGAATAATGTCTAGCAATGTAGTTAATTTCCTTATTAATTTGTTGTAGCTTATTATTCCCAGTCAGGACTACGATCGACTGAGGAGTATATCTATGGAAGCCCGTAATGGCCGACAGCCCGTTCTACCTATCTATGACTACAGACGCCTATCTATAGATACGTCTTTGATGTTTATGAATTGACATTCATGCGTGGGGATATTCGTCAACGAAGGGCTACATAGGCTATATAGAGTTAGACTTTGTGGTGTATCAACGACTATATGACAACTGGGGGAAGCTACAAGACTTTGAGAGGGTTATAGAATTGTTATGTAATATTATTTCTGTGTAGGATAGGGTATATGTATATTGGATTGGCTAGGTGTTGATAACAATATATATATGTATGTTTGTGTAAGGATATTGATGTGTACAAGAGGTGTATGAGGAACTGGAGAGTGAGTGTTGGAGAGTATGCCTTTCATAATGAATTTGTTCATGTACATATTGTAAATAAATATATATATTGTACTCCGTACTCATTGCAGTGATTTCACAAAAATGCAGCATCACTATACTCGGCATACGTTTACAACTCGACAACACGAAAAGTCGACATTTTATCGTGATATCACGAGATTCTGTACGAGCTAATAAGCGTGTTTAAAATGTCGACTTGTCGCGGTTCGAAAACGCCACAAATCGACATTTCATCTGTTAAATCTCAGGTTGTCGCAGTTTTGAGAGCACGACAACTCGACAAGGCGACAACACAACAAGGCGACAACACGAGATGGCCGTCATCAGCCAACATAGAATTCAAACATTTTTTCATAATGTCTCGACATTTATTGATCAAACAAAATTTAGGAGGTGTACCATTTTGGATGCTTGAACCTGCTGTAACATCGACTGGACCAGGTATGTTTCAAAGCTCTCTATCTATCAACAAATGCACTGTTGACAGGTAAACAAATCTTGAAATTAAAACTTAAGGCATATATTTGTTGAATGTTATGAGAACAAATCTATTTCAAGCACACGTAAGAAAAGTTTATCAAATATCCGCAAGAAGTGTACAAAATAGGGTATCATCACGATATGGATTACAAATGGTAAAACGTGATTGCTCATACTTCATTTCAGTCCATTTATGACTTTCTTTAGGTGTCGCCAACTAGTGTAAATTGATCATGAGACAAGTGTTTACCGAAGTTGAAGCTGAATAACACAATCACATGGACATATATATACATGCATTATCTACTTACCATCGTTAGGCTTCGCAAAGATGGTGTGACAGAGTGCCAGGATGTAGAAGAAACGACCTATTTTACCCCGAGCTATGTTGAGGGAGCCAAACTTTCCAGGCTAAAAAATCATAAAATAGAGCGCACTGTATAGTTTTATAAGAATATCTTATATCTATATCTATATATCAGAACAGCCATCGCAATTATTTTCCATTATTATTCATAGATGTATTCTGAAATGGCTTATCATCCTTTTCTTGATATGTAGGATTTGCAACTTGTTATTCAGCAGTGAGCATGAATTAACGACTTTTCGTTTTTGATCACTCCGGTGAAAGGTTTTGTATATTGTGAACCCAATCATATAAGATTATTTTGACTTCCTGGTACACTTTCCGCCCAACCTCATAACCTACTACTAAATACCGCAACGTTTTACATCAACGTTAAAATCAAATTGTGCAAGATTTCTTTAACATAATTCCTGTAACATATTTCAAAATATTGACATTCGATAAAACAATGATTTTAATTTTCTATTACACCACATACATTACTCAAACAATTTTCTTCCATTTTCCATATGGATAGCTGATATTTTTGTCCCTGAAGACTTTATGAGAACTTTTTTGTATTCTTCCATATTTGATACAAGTTTCCATCTGTATGGTATAGATTTGTCAATTTTGTGATTCCACTTATCCAATTTAGGTTTTTTGTTTATTTGTTATATACTATGTTTTCATTAAATTTCCACAGTGTTGCTTATTACATTATATTTAACTTAGTACTTACAAATTCCTCGTAAGCCGTTAACCCTATGAAGCACTTCTTCAAGACCATTTTATTCTGCAATAAGAGTTTAATGATATTCAATAAATGCTGAAATTTCTTTAAATCCTTTCTCTAAATTAAACTATCTCATTTAAACTAGTATACTGTATAATATGCTCCAATCACTTTTAAAACATATGATATATTAGAAAATAACCTTTTGTCATTGGATCAAACGCAGAAACACCACCTTAACTAGAAAATATAATAGAAGCCAAGTAGTATCGTATTTTGAAAACAAAACGTAGTGTTTTCCCCTCTGGGTTTAAAGCTTCTGTTTGTACTCAGACAAGTATTTCTTTTTTTCAACATATTCTAAATCTTGTGATATTAACGCACCCAAAGTGTGACACAACTTCAAGTTTATCAATAATGCCCTAAAAGTAAAAGTAATGTAACAATACTCTATTAAGTTGTGAAATCGTTCGCACTTACCCTGTTAACCTCTTAAAATATTCCGTTGAATATATGAAACTAATTTAATTCAATTATGACAATAACCGTTTCAAATTGTGGACAATAAATCTAATTAGTACTTCACTAGCCAGAAAAATGAGTTCTTATTTGATGCACACGTATTATATCACAAAAGTGCCTGCGTTCCCGGACATATCAAGTGGTGCGATATATAGTGAACATTTCATATATTGCTATCTCACTGCTTAATGACATAATTAAACGTTAACAAGGTATGGCATGCATGGAAAGGAAACACTTTGATCTTCTACAGAAGACATTTGGCTATTCTTTGTTCAATGTTTTGGTCAGATCCGGTTTGAAGAAACACGAAAAATCAATATGATCTAATTGCGAGGGCACTATCATGGTATTATAGTATTGTTTATTGTGATATAGGTATATTTGGCATACACGTGAGTGATGCAAATTTCATTTATCACAAAGGTTAACAATAACTCTCTTTAAATGTTGCATTGAACCTCTTGAACTCAATATTCATCTCAATGTGAATTTATAAGCTGATGAAAATATGTCAATTTCTTGCTGAATTTGTACAATATACTGAATTTGTACAATATACTTTCTAAAAACATGTAAATCACCTGTGTTAGAGTTCCTGTTTTGTCGGAGAAGATGTAATCGATTTGCCCTAGTTCTTCGTTAAGTGCCATAGCCATAGCCTTCGCCGGTGTACCTTTTTTTCCATTGCACATCTTCACATCCCAATCAATCCATTTGCTATTCAATATCCAGAATATCTCCATACTGTTCACAAAGAAAGAAGCATTAAATATAAGCACGCATCTATGCAAAATACCCCCCCCCCCCCCAATATTTTTCCATAAGCTTTACAATATCGTCCATACTAAGATTAGTTTATTACTTGGAATTTATTTTACACGGCTGTGTTCATTTTGAATACCTGCCAAAGACACCAATTCAAAATAGGAATATAACGTTCGTGTAAAATAAGTTCCATGTTGATCTTCTCAGCGGAAAATCTCTACAAGCAAGTTAAAGATGGGTTCCCGCGTATACATATGTGCTTTTATAAAGACGAATCCGGAAAGTATAGACCATGTGTACTTCTTGTGGACATATCAAAGGGAATTACAAGTGATATGAATAATGCTAATTAGTCAACAGTAATTTATCTTGATGTGAATAAACCATATAAACGCGAAGGTCTTTTCATTAGTAATTACATATGTATTTACTAATGTAAGCTGATCATTGCAAGTTCCGAAAAGCCTAGAGACCTGATATTTGACCCGTAGCATGCTGAGACAAAGGACTACCAAGCTTGTTAAAATGAATTACCTTCACCAAAATCCCTTGCTGCTGAAAAGTCCATCATATTTGTCAATTTCAAATTCTTGTTTATCTTTAATTTGGTATATGATACAACATATCTTATGTCGTATACATTTCACTTGGTACATCTTGAAACACCGAAAAATTGCCAGATTTTAACAACTCAGACACGGTAAAAACGCCAAGGCTCTAATGAGTAACTCAAAAACCACTAAATGTCAACACTTCAGCTTCATACAAATGATTTTTTTTGTAGAAAATAAACTGACAGGTTTGTTAGTTTATATCTAAATACCATCCATTTGCTCAATGCAGTCGCTTGACTCGATCTCCGATTGTGTCTCAAGCCGCCATGTCAGTATGTATGTAGTAAATTTGTTTTCTCAGCGTTGATTGGTAAATTAACTTTCAAGAGATAATCATTGACAAGAAAACATTAAACGAAAGTAAAACACAAACGTAGATAGCCTCTGCGGTACACAATGTACGTCATGTTGCCATCTACTTAATTCCCACAAAAAAGTCACCAAACGGAACCATTCTACCAAACTAAATCACGTAATATATACACAAATAATATGTCTTTACATTCATACTAAATCTAGCTTTCTGATTGGCATATTCTTTATATTCATATGACTATAAAAAATCCAAGAACGGGTTGCAAATTATTTTTCTTTCATAACCCTATGAAGTTAAATAGAAAAATAGTGATGTCAATATCTAAATGAAAAAAAAAACGTGCATAGCGTGAAAACCCGACATAACCGTGACGTAACAATAGAAACATTGACGTTGTGTATTGAAATCAATGGAATCTAATGTTGTACAGGTACGTGTTTTTCTTTTTATCAAGCAGAATGGAAAATTAATTAGAAGCATTCATGTCACTATTTTTTAATTTCATCCTTGTATGAAATAAATTTTGTTTGCAAGCATCTGTTAGAATCCGGTAGCGGATTCACACAGTTAACAAACAAAACCCAAATGAAATTTTAAAAAATTAGAACCAAATCCATTCATACCGACAGAAGAAGAGCGATCTTAAAAAAAAATTTACCTAACTTGAATCCCTTACATACTCACCTGACATATAAGGAGATAGGCACAACGGTGTTCAAGATGATGATATAATAAAAGAACACAAGCAAAGATATGAAAATGGCGCCCTCTGCGACCGTCCCATCCTCAGTAGGCGAACTTGGAACAGTTGAGGCCCATGGGAGGTAAGTCTGGAAATTATGGCCTCTTGTCTCCAATACACCGCACAATATCGCTAAGATCAGGCATGTTAGTGCTAACACCCCCCAAATCTGTAGGGATAAACAAATCGTAAAACCATTACAAACAAGAAAAACATTTGGTTGCACAAAACATACATGTATAACATTCTGAGAGTATTGCTTAGAGTAGCCAATACATGTCCCCTGCCGGTCCCAAAAGACCGGATGACAGAAGTGCAAGATGTGATGGCAGCTCGCCCAAAAATAAAAGGAAAAAACAACTACATGTATCTCTGAGATCAAAACTGACAGTAAAAAATAAAGTCTGTTTGTAATGTACCCATTATGAACCTAGCATAGTTCTTTACTATTATCACCAGGATATTTTCAAATTAATTTCTTCTTCACACAAATGAAAAAAGGAATAATAATGATTATTGCATGTTTACATACCTAGTATGTATAACTTTTGAATAATTTATATGGGACAAGGATGTAATTCCAATTTATGAACAGTAAACCAATTAAAATAATAAATGTCATTTGTCTGAGTTGTTTAATTATGTAGTGTTCATTTTAGAAATGTTCAAATACAGAAAATAAATAGCAAACAAGACTGGAGCTAGATCAAAGGTTATTTGGGTCAAAAGTCAGTGTCAAATCTCAAGATTTTGGCTCTATAGATATACATATATCCCTATGTGTAATAAAAAAAAATCTTGTTGTTGTGTAATACACATATTGCACACATATATAATACTATCCAGATATCTGTAGAGACAATAGCCTGTGATGCATGTTGTTAAATTGCATTATTCATTATTGACTATTTTAAGTTGCAAAGTTTTGATTGAATTAGAAAGGAATAGACTGACAATAACTTCTAATTAGTCCAGGTCAATCAAGGTCTACATGTATAAGCTCTTAGCAACTTCACGTAGTGTTTGGAGCAAGATCACACTAAAGGAATTAGTATTGCTTGAATATATAAAAAATAAACTAACAATATACAACTAATAAAGTTAGATTTTCCACCAGGTTAGACTATATACATACTAAAAAATGAATTTTACTGCAATTACTCTGATGACATGAGAATCACACGCTATGGTCAGCTTATTTACTACTGGATACTATTTTGAACTCTAGTCATTTTTTATTGACTTAAAATTCAATGCACAATATGTGTACATGTACACTATACAAAGTACATTGTATATCTCAGAATGCGCTATTTGTACATGAATATGATTGTATAAGAAACACATAGGTCTTTCATTATACATGTTTCTGATTCATTTGATTCAGAGGCAAATTCACGACTGGACATCATATTATATGGTAGCTATATGGTTCATTGGCAAGCTATCATATACATGTACATGTATATCACAAATTTAACCAAGGGATCTGTATTAATTATCTACATTATCAGAAAATATATACAGTACATAATTGCTTGTTAGACATTCAGAACTTTTAACACACATTAAACCGCCTTATTGCAACCTCAACCCCATTCTTTCTTTTATTTTTTTTTAATTTTCTGCAATCCCTGAAATCATATAACCAAATGTTTATAGTCTCACCAGAAATTTATCATCATGTTTTTAACGAACATGGAGCTTTTCCAACATAAATATCAGAAATATACATACAATAACATGCATGTATTAAGTTTTATACTCGTTTATGGTGGTACATGGTGATTTTTTAACTAATAGATATGTATGTACACATGTACACGTATACACATATGACATTGAACAAAAATGCATATTATGTCAAGTTTGCTCTCCGTGCTTATTTTACTTGATTTATTATTTTATTTTATTTGGACCTTTATAAAACAAGTTATATGGTTATCCAAGGCAAGTCGAATATCGTCTGAGATATTTATTTTAAAAAATATCACCAGAGATTTACATGTAGATAACCATTTTCGTCTCTATATAGTACGATGTGTCTTGTCTATTTCATCATTTATCAATTCCATTATTTTTTTATCTGGTATATGTTTGTACAATTTATTATCTTGTCTAGTACGATGTATGGTATCGCAACACGTATTTTATACGAAGTTTAAATACCGTTCCCACAAAAATCCCTCCGATGGCCCCCGGAAATTAGGCAAAGCATAGTCAACCGATCGCCGTATTGTAAACACTCAAAATGACCGAATGTAAGTATTGTTCACACGACGATAATGTATATATATTGTTCTGGGGACTCTTTAACTTCATTACATAACAAAACATTCACTTGTTCATGAAAAGTAATAAGTTCTTCCGTAGAAGTTCCTGCTAACATGAACGACACACTTTTGACTGGGCACGCCATTTCGTTTGGTCTGGAAAGTCACGTGATCGTCTACGATTGAAAATGCATATTCAAACACTCTCGATATCGAATTTTTAATCATTAATTTCTTTTGAACTCGGGACTTTTTGGGTGTGTAATTAGGGGAAAGTTGATAACCTTTTATAATATATGTACCCTAATTTTCTTTTGTTGATTTACGGACCCTGAAAGATACGGATTATGCGGCTTTAAATAATTAATTATATAATTATAATCAAGGATGTCAAAAACCTTGAGGACCTTTGCCGCTCATTACGTTTTTTTCTTCCTAAGCCACTGATCAATTTCACCTTTGAAAATTTATGTATTTAAAACAAGCAAATAAGATATATCAGAAATTGTTACCTGCCATGCACTGTCACTATTGATACACAGGCTTTCGACTCGTCGATATACACTGTGCGGACACCTCTATATGTGTAATACTGGGTACATGTATAGAGGTCGTCCGTATATCAATAGTCAAAAGCCTGTGTATCAAATGAAAACTATACGACATCGGTCTGGATATGCACTCTAGCATGACACAGGTAGATCAGCTTTCACGTGCATAGAGACAGGACAGTGTTGTAGTAGACGACCATTTTGTGGTGCGAAACAAGCATATCCTATCGAAAATGTATAATTGATAAACTTAAACAATGAACACAATTAACACATTTGAAAGTAATCACACATTTTAAGTTTTATAGAAGTTGCAAGCAGTATTCAATTTATTTTGTCATCTACGTCCTTGAAATATATCAACAAAACTGTACCGAATTATACCTGAAGTATGTTTTAAAGACACGGAATTTGATTGCATCCCCTGATTTTAAGCAGAGTCAATCAAATGACCAGATGTATAATGAATATGTATAATTAGTACCGCATATATTAATTGAGTTTACATTTCATTGATTTTCAGTGTAACCTGACATAATAAAATGAAAGAAAATGATACCATTTAAACTTAAAACTACTTCCAGCAATAATGTCTAACTTTAAAAGATACAACACGGCAAGTATGTTCTATTTATATCGTATTTGTTACAATTTTGTCTAATTTACATTTCGTGACGGCCCCCTAATTTCGGAAGTCCGTGTCGGTGTCCGTACTCCGTATCGGGCAAAATGAAAGATGTCTATTGTGCTCACAGGGACCTGGCACGAAAATTTTTAACCATTAGTATACATATATATATTATAGTATCAAGGGTATGAACTCGGCGGTCGAGAAAAACCGACCTATTTTTTTAAAATCGTGATTATTTTAATAAATAGGTTTTATACAACATTGACGGATATCTTACCTTAAAGAGAAATAATTTATCTTTCCATTGAGTGTTTGATGAACAAAATTGGCTAAGTATTGACGAAGTTATGGCTTGATGAATCGGGAAATTTACGATAAATATGCTAGGTAGACATTTCCTTGTCCGGTCGAAATGTCGTCTCGGCTCTAATGGGTACCTAAAAAACCAAGCCAAAATCACAAAATCTACGCTTGTTGTGGTAAACAGTACCCATAACTGTGTTCATCCACAATCTCCTTTGCAGGTGTCATCACCCGTACTTTGTAGAAACACCATTTAAACATCGTGTAGCTCTGTTACTTTAACCGTCACCGCCATGTTCATTTGTTCTTCGGAACGCTTCTCGAGTTTACTCACAAGCACAACACTACATAATTTGCATAATGTAGTCACGATATGTAAAGTCGAGAAGCGTTCCGAGAGAAAAATGAACATGGCGGTGACTGTTAAAGTAAGTGAGCTACACGATGTTTAAATGGAGTTTCTACAAAGTACGGGTCATGACACCTCCAAAGGAGATTGTGGATGAACACAGTTATGGGTACTGTTTACCACCACAAGCGTAGATTTTGTGATTTTGGCTTGGTTTTTTAGGTACCCATTAGAGCCGAGACGACATTTCGACCGGACAGGGAAATGTCTACCTAGCATATTTGTCGTAAATTTCCCGATTCATCAAGCCATAACTTCGTCAAAACTTGGCCAATTTTGTTCATCAAGCACTCAATGGAAATATAAATTATTTCTCTTTAAGGTAAAATATCCGTCAATATTGTACAGAACCAATTTATTAAAATAATCACGGTTTTAAAAAAAATAGGTCCGTTTTTCTCGACCGCCGAGTTCATACCCTTGATACTATAATATATATATATATATACTGTTAGTTTTAAAAAATCTTGCCAGGTCCCTGTGATTGTGCTGCTAAATATTTGTATGTTTTCATTATTCGATATTACTGTTAATATCATATTATGTTATCGGGTTCGCTTTGTGTGTCTTAATACAGGGTCAGATCGCTACGAAAATTTGACAATTTTTGTTCACACGGTTGGAATTACTTTTTGTCCCATATAATATGTATATACATATTATATAACATAGCTTAGAAATAAGAAAAGTTTGCTTACTATTTTGACGAAGAAGCTCAGTAGACGACTAATGTGAGTTTGTTTGAGAATATATGTCCCACTATTTTGCATCACTTGGCAGTCTCGACCGGCATATAAAACTAAGCCAAAACACCATTCGGTGTTTCTAAGAACGCAGCCCCGGAGTAATATATTATCACAGGGGCTAAGTTTCCGATCAGGACCATTGTTCTGTGACATCGTGACATCAGTATTACTGTTGTACAGATCAGTATTGGGAAGCGGGCACGTAACTTTCTCTGGAATAGAGAGAAAAGGCGTTAAGGTTTTACTATCAAAACTGAGTATTGTGGATTTAAATGATGTTTCAACGCACTGTAAGTACTGCAGTCTTAAAGCATTTATGTACGTTTATAAGTTGAAAAGCTTTACAAGTTGACAATGGTGTGAAAATTGAATTACTTCAATGCTTGTAGTATTAGTATAACAAATAAGTAAACTACAAAATATCTTAGTATACATATGTAGAAATAAATGCTCTTAGTCATTTAATGAAATGTTTTCTTTTTCATAAAGGATGGCCTCCAAATCAAAATTTTTTATCAATATAAATGACAAGTTTTGCCATTTGAGATTATCTATATCTGCAAAGTTGTTTATCAATAATTTTCGTAAATCTGTATAATGCATATAAATAAAGTGTTCGCATATAATGTTTGTAAAATCGAAAGTAGTGAATTTGTTGAGTTTTTTGTTTGTTTGCTTTCCTTAGTGCCAAGACATGGAACAATGTGTTCAATTTCTACAACACAAAAATATACTAAATATTACAAAGACAGAGAGGGGTATTATGTAACACTAATATGACGAATAGAAATATTACGATTACATCTGACAATTTCTGAGGGTCCAGAATTGAAAACAAAATTCTATTGGAATCAATTCAATATTTGATGAAACAAATTCTGATAACAATTGGTATCACCCATATATTAATGTATAACATCAGAAGAGTTTAACATGAAACCACCGACAGTTTACTGTGTTCATTATATTTTCATACTGCCACAAATAAATGCTAACGATATCTGTTTTCAGGGATATGCAGCAAACAATTTCATAATACATTCCAAGTAAATTAGTATTTGTCCTGAATAAACCTAATAATAGTTTGGCATGATAGTTTATACGTACAATTCTATTCAATTACGTTTAACAAAATTTCACAAAACAATGTAAATGCAAAATCACTATAGTAATATCAGTGTGCAACAATTTCGTGTTGACAAAAGTAACTGCAGATACATTTGTAAATCAAAACTTACTGAAAGTGTTCATCTGTGTTTTAAGAAAACCAGGAATGGAATAATCCGTTCCCGAATGTGCCAGAACTTCCATTTTAACAATAATGATTTCCCCCTTCCACACGCAGGCAGATATATCAGCCATTTCAGATCGAGAAATATATATTAAGAAATCATATAAATCATGTAGTCATGTGACAAGTCATGTGACTTCAGTGGATATTCATCAAAGTTCATCAAAATCAATGAAATAACATGCTAAGAATCATTCATGAAGTTTTATGCATAACTGATATTCATTACAACTCCTAAAAAACGAATGAAACATTTTCATTCACTTTGAAGAATATTAATTGATATCAGTCATGCATAAAACTTCATGAATATTTTTGAACTATTGATCATGTTATATTTTTCCGGAAATTGTATAAACCGAGACTTTGACGAGACTTTGCTTGGCATGAGATCTCTGGACTGCACTTGTCTTTCGATATTTTTTTGAGTTTGAAATACTTGTGAAATTGCGCAATGTTGGACTTAGCATGTCTCGCTTTTAGACGGGTTTTGATAGGGATTAATAGTCTTCACTCTTGCGTTGTGAGCCGTTGGTAGGCTGGAAAAGAATAGGAGCCTACTGTATTGAGTTTCGGGGTTAACCGTGAAAGAGATATTTTGTGAATCTCCGTTGGAGAACGGTGATTGTGAAATTGGAGGTTAAACTATCGATAATAGGCCCTGTAGGTACTACCGCGCCACGTGCTCTATCTATCATTGTTGTATGGGTGATAATTACGATATTGGAGATATGAGATTATAGGCGATAGAAGCAATATTGTCCATTACACACTACTTCCCACTGAGCCACGTGGGTATTTTCTTGTTGTTGTTATCTTTACATATGTTAACCGTTAATAAACTGTAAAATCAAATTGATGTCGTCCATGTTCACCAGTACCTGTGAACATCATAGCAAGACATAGGAATCTGCAAGCTAACGCGGCAGTCGAACCCAGAGCCAAACAAATTTATTGTATCATTATATTATATGTCAATGACTACGGTCTTAACAAACAAGTTGTTACAAAATTGTCGTATATGTACACTGGGACGAAATGTCGTTTTTATTTGATGCAGCAAGGTGCAAAACATGCATGTGATCATGAGCACACGTGGTTTATTAATCAACTAAACATGACCCCATTGGACGTTAACAGATCCTCAATTGAACGGAGTGGTCATGAGGATATGTATTTTAATCAGATTACCTATCACATATGGCTGTTCACAGCCGTGGTTCCCTAGTGACCACCAATCTCTCTGCGGCAGGTTGCTCCAATTCTGACTTAGAATTGAAGAGCTTGTCGGCAACTGATCCGTGTATAGCGACCGCCTCTGATACTTGTCGTTCGAGTAGCTTGGAGAAGATCTTCATGACTTCACACTTGAAGTTTCTAATGCCATCTTCGTCTCCTGGGTGTTCTTCGAGCAAGTGCTTAGCCAGAGCATTAGAGAGATTACCGCTCTCTATTTGGCGCCTGTGTTCCTGGAACCGGTTATAGGCATTCCGGCTGGTTTCACCAATGTACTCAGCCACTGTGTTGTGCTTGGCACAGATTTTGCATATGGCTTTGTACAGGGCACCGGACTGGAAGTGCAATGACCCACCACCCGAATCAGGATTGCTTTGAAATAGCACACACTCCCCACGTTGACGCTCATCACCAGATTTAGTGTCAGTACGAACAAATTGCTGCTTGATCGTCTGCCCACCAGTTTCAACCACCCTGATGTCAACGCCAAGTCTGGGCTCCTGGACCGCTGTCACCCCTCGTACACGTTTGGCAAGTTCTGCACCAGGAGTTGATGGTACGAAAATTACGGTGTCAGCTGGCCGAAACCACGATGCCTTTTTTCATGTTCTTCCTAGACCTGCGCTCATTCTCCTTCCCAGATCTAGGCCGATATAGGGGCATATCACCTCGCTCGCTCGCAGATACCTGATTGGCATAGCCTCTGAGTGCAGCAAAGATAAAATTGGTCCTAAAAGACTCTGGGTATCTTGAAATCAGCATCATCTTTACAACATTTTCCATAAGCTCTTGGTACAGATCTGATACTGTAAGGGCCTATTTAAGTAATTCCGGATCCAGGTAGGTTCCGGTACCAACTTTAGTAATTCCGGATTTGGTTTTAATACTAGTCACGCCACCTATTATGGAATATCGGGAACGCTAGCTAAGCATGGTGCGATTGAGATCAACAGCGGAAACGATACGGTAGGCTAGGAGATCACTGTACATACAATTATAATTTGTCAAGACTTTAATTACATCATATAAGTGCTAATTATTGATTCTGATGTACATTTGGATGTAATTTGCTATTTTTATTGTGATATATTGAGTCATATGTGTGCGCGTTAGTTTGTTTACAATGTGATGCCGCGCTTGTTAGATTCATATGTGTAACTTTGTGTATTACTTGTTAATTACAGTCAATCTGTTCTGTTCAACGATGAACTTGAATTGTCGGCGTTATTTGT
>SAYR01000670.1:5170170-5256691 GCA_004382745.1 Argopecten irradians irradians
TGCATCATTTTCCTATTCTATCCGGTTGTTTATCAAAAAATTAGCGCTGCTAGCTCACAAAGCAATTTTTTTTCTAACAAAAATCTTTGTCGGTCAAAATACGGCGCCATTTTTTGAAAATTTCGCTAAATTTTTGTTGACTAGGATTTTGTGGTGCAGCTTTTTGCAATTGTCTATCTTTTTGTTAAAAAAATAGCGCTCTGCTCACAACTATTACCCACGAAAAAATAGCCCTAACACGGAACTTGATAAATCTGTCAAATTTGGCAAGGCAAAAATCTCGGCCATTATGGAGGTTCCCTACTTCATAAAAACGCCATAATTGTCAGGCATTTTCAAGACCTTTTTTGCGATTTGAAAAATTTCAAAAGCGATATATTAAAACACTTTTGTACCGGAAGTGGCCAAAGTTGAACGCAAAAATTGTTCAAATCCTTACCGTTCAAACTTTTGGGCGGGTAAAAACTTAGGTTTAATTTACAGTTATGTTGCATCTATAAACCACCATTATGTAGGTACATGCACGTGTGTACGGTTGTGCAAAAAAATTCGTATCAATATTTCAAAACAACATGGATAAATCGTCTGAAATTAGACGGTCAAAAGTTGTGTTGAAATTTATCGTTTTAAACTTTCGCGGAGGGCATTTACTTGCCATTTTGAATACTTCGCACCTGATAATTCCGCCATTTTGTTACCCATATTCGGACAATAAATGTACAAAAATCATAACATAACTTTAAACCGCTTTTGTACAAGGAAGTTCGGAAACCTATTTTAAAGCGGCAAACCGAACTTATTAAGATTCTGTCATATTTGCGGGAATACTTCAGATCCATTTTTGAAAGGATTATGACCCTGAAAATGCAGTGGTTGTAGACTTTATGCGTACTACAAATATGCAAAACATCAGAAGTGATAATATCAAAACCTCCTTTAAACAGGAAAGCGGCAAAGTGATGTGCAGAGACGCGTCTTCATACGTGAGGAATTTACGGGAGCCATATTTTGGCCATTTAAAGTTATGCAAACGCGGAATTTTGTGGAATTGTATCATTTTTTTAACCATCTATCGTTGTACAAAAAATTAGCGCTCTAGCTCACAAAGCATTTTTTCCACAAAAATCTTTGTCGGTCAAAATAGGCCATTTTTGAATTTCGCAATGTGACTAGGATTCGTGGTGCAGCTTGCAATTTGTCTATCTTTGTACAAAAATTACTGCTCTAGCTCACAACAAGGATTTACCGAAAAAATAGCCCTAACACGGAACTTGATAAATCGTGTCAATTTGGCGGGCAAAGAATTCGGCCATTATGGGAGGTTCCCAACTTTCCATAAAAGGCCATATTGTCAGGCATTTTTCCAAGACTTTTTTGCGATTGAAAAATCAAAGCGATATATAAAAACCACTTTTGTACGAAAGTGGCCAAAGTTGAACGCAAAAAATGGTTTTCAAATTCTTACCGTGTCAACTTTTGGCGGGTAAAAACTTAGGTTTTTACAGTTTGTGCATAGCTATAAAACCACCATTTATGTGTACAATGCACGTGGTGTACGGTTGTGCAAAAAATTCGTATCAATATTTCAAAACAACATGGATAAATCGTCTGAAATTAGACAGTCTAAAGTTGTGTTGTAAATTAAATGTTTTAAAACTTTCGCGGCATTTTACTTTGCCATTTTTGAATTACTTCGCACCTGAAAATCCACCATTTTTGTAGAAATCATATTACGGGAAATAAATGTACATGAAAAATCATAACATAAACTTTAAACCGTTTGTACCGGAAGTCGGAAAACCCTTTTAAGCGGCAAAACCGACTTATTAAGATCTGGTCATATTTGGCGGGAAAATACTCAGCCATTTTGAAAGATATGCCCTGAAAAAATTGCCAGTGTTTGTAGACTTTTATTTGCCCGACTACAAATATGCAAAACATTCAGGAGTGATATATCAAAACCCTTTAAACATAGAAAGCGGTAGGAATGTGCAGAGACGCGTCTCATACGTGACAACTTTATCGGAGCCATATTTTTGGCCATTTTTAAAGTTATGCAACGCGGAACTATGTTGGAATTGTCATCATTTTTACCATCTTCGTTGTACAAAAAATTAAGCGCTCTAGCTCACAAAAAGCATTTCACAACAAAAATCTTTGTCGTCAAAATATCGGCGACTTTTTTTAAATTTTTCGCAAATGTGACTGGATCGTGGTCAGCTTGCAATTGTCTATCTTTGTTACACAAAAATTAAGCGCTCATAGCTCACACAAGATTTTTACCAGAAAAATAGCCCCTACACGGAACTTGAAAAATCGTGTCAAATTTGGCGGGCAAAATCTCGGCCATTATGGGAGGTTTCCACTTCATAAACGCCATTATGTCAGGCATTTCCAGACTTTTTCTGGGATATCATTGAAGAGTCAGACATATTCATACAAGCGAGATATAATTTATACAAATCAGAGAACTCTAGACTTAGTGGGTGAACGGTAAAGTAGACCTGAGATAATTAGGGTTGAACGCATCAGCTTATATATACATGAATGCTTTATTCAAAACAAATCTGAGACTTACAGACTGTGGTTATAAAGCTAGTTCTTTGAGCTCCATTATAGTCAGTCAGAACCTTTGATTCCTGAGACTTTTAATCTTTAGGAGGTTTACAATTAGACTTAACAAGAGAGGGTCTAGTGTGGGGTCATGGGGGGGGCGGGTGTAAAACGCGTCCAATGTAAGTGTACTGTCATACATAGGGTCAGCATTTAATTCTGACTTTAATATGCAGACACTGATGATGACTCGTAGAGAGTTGATCTGCGGTCAAAAATATACGGTATCAATATAGTAGTCTAGGATATAACTCATGGATCTGAAGTCCTTGTATCACCTTGAAATTTAACGAATCAGGCGGTCAAAGACGGTACTCGATGAGTCTGTCGAGTATAATTAAGATAATGTATGTGTCTCTTTTAATACTATGTGCGCTCACTTTATTCTGACTTTAATACGACATAAAATCTGAGTACACTTTTTGAGACAGAATCTGGTTGATACGGACACCACTGGTTGATATAAGATGTCAGGCCTTTGTTACTGTCGACCATTTTATGCCTAGATCGAGAATACTTATACTTAGACTGCGGTAATAGACAATAAATGTAGTAGCAAAAATATCTGGATATCCATTAATACTGAAAGACTCTCTAATACTGTAGATTCATTTCATACAAGTCAGAGCTTAACAGACTGTGGTCAAGTAGGGAAGTATAGTGCGGTGAAACCTCTTAGCTTATTTTTATTAAGATGATTTACGAGGGCTCACAAAACCACTATATCAAGACATGACTTTAAAAGTACTGGGCGGTCGTTAATTTATTTGAGCGGGGATAAAAGCTTGAGCTTCATTAGTTCGCACAGGATTTAATACTGACTTTAATCATCAGGACTTACAGAAGCCAATTGTGTGTAAGTGAGCTTTGGTATGACTCCCCTGAGGTAACTTTGGCAGCTTTTGATATCGCTAGGAGACCTCTTTTATATCTGCACACGAACTTCAGAGACCTATAACAAACTAGTTCGAGTGCTAAAGTAAGCTACTATTTTTAGGCGAGTGTCATATATCTTTTTTACTTCAAGCTACTTTATAAAGAAGCCGGACTAAAAGGTGATCAAATGATGGCAAAACACGTAGACGCTTCGTGCAATGCTAGTATGACGAACTTTGTACGGACGTGGCCTCATATTATGTTTTGTGGGCCATTTGCTCTTATTAAATACTAAGTAATCTCTCATACATAGAACATCAGGAGACAACAGATCTTGTGGTACAAATTAGTGTCACTATCATTTTTTTGTGACCATAGATCCTTTATACTTCTGACTATTAGATTGTCAAATCAGAAACTGATACACAACACTGTCAGCTCACTAGCTCTAAGCTCGTACTAGAAATACATTAGGCAGTACTAGCTTTTTTATACACTAACAAAATCTTTTGTCGGACATTTATATATCAGGATCGAGACTTACATGATCTTGTTGGTCAATAAATTTTTGTCTGGTCATTAGGGGCTCAGACAATTTTTGCTGACGTCTAGTGTATATCCGTGGCATTAGCAAGAGACTTACAGGCACTTTGTGGCAATCAAAATTGTCTGATATGACTTTGTGTGATACATAGGAAAAAATTTTCTAGGTCTTATAGCTCTCGACTTTTATACGCATATCCAGACGACTTTAAACGAAACGGTGGTTCAAATGTTAGACCTCGGTCCAGAAAAAAATTAGGTGCAGCTCTCTCTAATCGACGTTTATAGAACTCATAGTCAGATTAAGACTTACAGATCCTGTCGGTGAGTCATAATGTATGCTGGGCCGCGAGATTGTGGGTGCCTGCGCATGATATAGGTTTCGGAGCCGCATTAATCGGGAGGGTTTCCGCTAGCTCTTTTGTCTAAGCCGATGGGAGAAGCACACAGGTAACCATCAATAAAAACGGCCCAATACTTACAAGTCAGTCCTGCTAAGTACATTTTCCCAGACTTTTTTTGCGATTTGAAAAATCAAAAAGGGATTATATAAAACCATTTCCTACTACGCGCACTGTGTATACGTTGGTTCGCGTAAGAGATGTAAATGACATACAATGCATGAGCAACAAAAAATACATTAAGCAAGTATATCCATAAGTTCAGAGTTTAAGTTTACAATTCTAAAGGAAAATTCTTATAGGGTCACTGCCTCATATGCTTTTCTAATGATCCAGACACTACCGTGTCAAACTTTGGCGGGTCAAACTTAGGTTAATTTTAACAGGATTATGTTGCATCTATAACAACCACCATTATGTGTACATGCACATGTGTACGGTTGTTAGCAAAAAATCCGTATCTCAAACTATTTGAAGATCATGACAGGATCAAAGTCGGTGTCTTTTGCGTTCGCCAATTTAAGATGCACAAGAGGATTCGCTTTGATCGTGTTAGATATAAAATATATTACAAACACAATGTTGACCTTTTCTAGAGAGTTTATTTTATAATAAAACGATTCAATGTTGAGCACGCGGTATTTTAATTAAACACTAATTTCTCAACTGTTTTGCACCTATGTTACAATTATGACTTGGAGTACTATTGACAAGCTAAATTAGGTTGAGTGATTATATACACACCTGTAATTAAATATTACACCGAGCAGTTCGAAGGGTGTAGTTTTTTCAATATTGGATACTGGAAAATGAAGGTAACACGGTTATTTTTTGTTATATTTTGAACAAGTAAAATTGTAGTCTTCAGGGATAATAAAAGCTGTTAAAAATACATATTTTATATATAAGATTTCATGACACTTAGTCTAAATCAAACTGTTGACATAAATTTATTAAGTCCTCACATTTACACGAGGAGCTTCTTGGTTAACCTCACAAAAATGTGAGGCTTAAGTTAAGGGACAATACCATCATATATACTGAGGTTTAACTATAGGAAATTGAGGACAGGGAATCTTCAGCTGGTGCTCACGTCGATGTTTTGAAGTTCACAATTATGTAACTTAGGTATCCACTATTATATGTTACGGTGCTTACTTGACTTGTATTCTGAAAAGAGGTATCTCTAGTCTAGCAGCTAGAGTCAAGTTCCTCTGGTTGTTACTGTTTCAACTACATAGCACTTCTGAAATTAGATCGAAGATCACGGAATAAAAATAATAAAAATGTATTATAATATGAAACGCAGATTCCCCTAATCAATTAATCAATTGCACAGCAACTTTAATAAACTATGTAAATCTAATACATTAGAAACACCTAAAGATCATTAGAGTTCCTCTAGTACAAAGTGTTCTTCATGGGAAATTATGGATACAAATAATAAAAGTTTTCAGCTAGAACATGTTAGTTTATAACGTAGTGATTCATTCGGACTCAAATCTGCAATAGAAGTTTACAATAATTAATGTTTAGATTAAGAAATTGCTCATTCAACTTCTATTTTGCAACCTGCAACAATATTTTTTAAAATTACAACCACGCATCTCTCTCAAAACAATGAAACTAATGTAACTTGGTCATATACAGTTAACTAGTTCTAAAGGTGGTGTATATTAATTGATTCAATACAAACATTATAACTTTTTAAGATGAGAAATGTACCTACTTCTGTTGATCTGATTCTTAAAGATTTATCATTTAATTATATAATATAATCAAGATGCTAATTCCATAAGAGGTTGTTGGCCTAGCTATAAGGAAAGACAAACACAAAAGATACAAGTACAAGAAGGTTAATTTTAAAGGTATCCTTATAGAATCTCGATCCTACTCATCAGTTTACTGTTTCCATAGAGAGACAGAACCAATTAAGAAACATGTGTTTTATTATATGCCTCACTTAAATGTCTGTAGCATAATGTACAATGTGATGTAATATTACTGCATGCTAGTAGACTTAGTATATCTAAACATGGAAAATTTAGGTTCATTTTAATCTAAACATTATAGCCATGTGTTTTTTCATTATGTTAAATTAGTTCATTAGTTTTATTGTTCAGGGTGGATCTAATTTTTCCCCCTGATATTTAAATAGAATGTATTCTCTGTCCTAACGACGATTAGACTGTTTTGTTTTCTTTATCTAGAGGCTATGTTTTATATTCCATGGTATATATCAATTCTCAGCACATAGACATCTTAACATGTCTACTACTATAAGTGACAATATGTTTGATTATTCTATTCATTCTGCGAGTTATAAGGTTAATATGTTTAACATATATTTCTACTTTATAGGATAAGACTTTACACGTTTGTATATAGGTTGATTAGGTAATGCTATAATTAACTTAGATAATGGTGTATGTATAAAAAAATTGTTTTCCATATGTGAATTATAGATTTAGACTGATACATCATATATTGGATAAATATTCAATGTCCTAATTGAATTGAAGTTTGTTGGTAAATAAATAGAAAAATACAAAAACATCAGAAGACCTGTAACATTAACAAAGACGAAAAAGAGAAAATAATAGTATAAGAGAAATTTTGTATGATAGTGTTTATATGTTAATTCCAATATGTCAGTTTTTGAGATTGAAACAAAATAACGACAGTGGGTTTAAGTTATCAATCTATCGTCGGATTAGCCACCACAATCTGGTGATTGAAATGTTTCATGCATTTGACGAAGTAAAAATAATAAAAAAAAAAAGAAAAAATTGAAGTTTTTGTTGATGCTTCATACAGTCACTGGTAAGTGTTGAAGGATTTGTAAGCTGATCCATAACAGTGAAAATAATGGCGTACTTTTATGGCGCTAGTTAGTGCACGTTTAGAGGACGGATTTCTCGAGAAACTAATGCTATACTCATAGCCATTATATACAGTATCGTTCGTATAAGGTAAAAAGAATGCACACCCTCAAAACAAACCTGCGCACTCCTTTTAAAACAGGAACCCGGCAAAGTTTGATTCACATGAAGGTACGCAAGTTTAGTGTGCATTCGCTGTCAGGAATGAGAGTAAGATAATTTGTTGTCAGCATAAATACGTCTTCATAAATGATTGAACGTAATGACACAAACTAGGCGGAGCAAAACTGAAAGAGAATATAATTTATATTTTGAACACAGAAGTGAGTAACCCATATACATTGTAATTATTTGGTCAATATATTTGGAAGTAATAATAAACGAGAGAATTTGATTCGACAGAACTACCGCGCGAGTACATAGGGTGCCATTTGCATGTGATGCAATTGGTCATTCCATATATATGGTTTGGTACTCACCAGTTCTCAATAGATCACGATATTGTGCAGTACAGCTGCAGGCAGAATAGACAATATAAATAATTTTAAGCAATGGTCTACTGTACCTGAGACTAGTCTTCTACACAGGGTGTCCTTTACTGTTTTGGGAAGTATATAAGCAGATACAGGGAAACACTCGTACAACACATACCACATCTTTTGGTCGGGGTCTATAAAATAATTCATGAAACCGTCTCGAGGCCATTGTGTTTTAAAACTCTCTGGGAATATTTATCACCGCCAATGTGACTAAGGATTTTGTGGTTGCAGCTTGCAATTGGGGGTTTCTTAATCTTTGTACAAAAAATTAGCGCTCTAGCTCAAACAACAAATTTTACCGAAAAAATAGCCCCTAACACGGAACTTGATAAATTCGTGGTCAAAATTTGGCAAGGCAAAATGTGTTCAGTGCCAAAAACCATATGGGCACATGTGAAAAACTTGTACACTACATGTTGTCATTATAACTACAATTGTACAATACACTCAAATTATGGTGTCAGGCATTTTCTCTCTCTTATTGACTTATTTCTCATTTCTTGCTACTCAATATCATGATAAACAAAGTCAAAAAGCGATAATATTATCTAACAGATAAAACCAAGTCATGGACTGTTATTTTGAGTTTACACGCATACATTTGTATTTACATGGTTTTGAGTGCAGCCATAATCCACATTAAAGTATACTCGAGAAAAGAGAGAGATCGCCATAAAATGATGACTATTCCACAGGCTCACTACATTCGTTACAGTTTAGCTAGGGTTATCACTCGTTGATCTATCATTCAAAAAGACTCGTCATATTGTGAAGCTGATACGGTGTGAGGATTAAATTAACTAGGGTAATTATCTTCACCAAATTGAGCTATAAAGGTGGTGATCTTTTAACTATTGACCTATATATGATCATAATCCATTTATGTTCACTAGTTTCGCTACGGATTGTAGGAGGTTGACATGAAGGCTTGTAATAGGGTCAATTATGTTCTGTAAAAATATTGCCTTAGATTTATTTTGGTATTTATTCCAAGAAATGTTACATAATAAATATGGATTATATATTTCATTTCTGGGTATTGCGTTGAAAATATCTAAGGAAACGACACGAGGTGCAAAAACGGTTGTGTTGGTTGAGTTAGAATTTAACCTATCCTAGAGAAATTTGATTAAAAATACGCACTTTGTTCCATTTACGCTTCACTAGGTTGCAACACAAAACGAAATTTTGCTGGCCGACATTATAAGCGTTGTGTTTGCATACACTGATTCTCGGGAGGAAAACTTTGCTGACATGATTAATGCGGACACATATTAGCTTTTCGCACTTTTTAAGATTAATTTTCTAATTTACGGAATGGATTTGAAAATGAACGTTTAGCTATACGTGTTACATCAACTAATTATTTTGTATGTAGATATAGCGCAAGAATAGTATTAAGTCTAAAGATCAGAACGAGGACTTTTCAATTCGAACACTAAAGGTTGTTACAAAAAATCATTAACGCATCAACCGACGAAGTTTAAAAGGCACGACCGTCTATTTTGGTCACCCGATGAAGTCGGAACTTTTCTAAGTGCAGGGAGTAAAGAACCGATCGGTTGTGTATGAATGCTATCTTGGTTTCCATACCTTTGTCATTGTGTGGCGCCCATTATCACCATGCGATGTTTCATTTACCACATATTTATTCTTGAAAAGATTTTCCCCTGAAATATCTCTTGGCACAGTTCTGCTGCAGACTTGATACTGCCGGATACAGAAATAATGATAAGCATACAGCTAGGGCATTTTAGCAAAATACCGCTCCTTAACACACGGATGTTTTCGCCAACACGCTGACTCGTCGCAGCACGCACTCTCATCACCTTGACGAATTTTACGGAGCCATATTTATCTCGAGGACACTTATTTTAAAGTTATGTTGTCAAATAGCGTGTGCCCACTTTTGTCAGCGGACCACTATTGAGTATCTTATAGAGATCTCTAGCCATTTATAGTTCACATTATGTGCCAGTTGTCGATTTAGTTGCGCGAAGGAAAATTAGTGCACTAAAGCTCTCACAGCTCAATCTCACAATAAGCACTATTATTCTCGAGCAACGCAATCTTTGTGCTCGGTTCAATATAAAAAAATAATGTGAAAGGTCTCACTCTTTCATATTAAAATATTTCATTTGTTCTCACTCAATGGTGACCTACAGGTTATTGCACAGTAATGGAATCGCGATGATTATATAGCCATTACTTGTCTAGGTTACTTCTTGTACGAACGCATCGTAAAATATAGACGAGCTTATTATTCGCTCTAAAAAGGATACAGTCGCTACGTACTAGAGATCTTTAGCAGCATAGACAACAACATAAAGCCCTAATTCTACCCAGATCAGAGAGGACATGACTCATATCTTGTTTGTGCAACACCATATATTATGGCACAGTTTTGAGATAGCAATATGCTAACATTACTTCTAACAAGTCATCATAAAATATCCAATGCAAGTAGATATCTCGCTCACGTCTATTAAAATGTACTGCACAGCTGACTGTTCATATGTCCAGGAACATGCACGCTTATCTCTCTCCCGACATTTATTGAGACACAAGACTTTGAAAAAATCAATACGCGAAATTCACTTATATAAAACTGAAGCCTGACTTTTTACTCCTAAAAGAGAGATAGGTGGACCAAAAGCTTGAACGCAAAAGATGAGAGGTCTACAAAGATATTTTCAATCTGGGTTGTCGCTATCATTGTACTTTACGCATATGCCATAGATAATGTCACTGAAAACTGTATACTGGCGGGTAAAATAGCATATCCATTTAGAAGTTAATTGTCATAAGCTCTAATTAGTCCTCTATTCACTAGCCTTAAATACTAATACCCACTTATAAGTAATGTACGATGAATTTGTAGATAGCAACGATAGTTGGTGCGGTGCTGGAGAAAGGATGCGATCAAATGTCAATTTCAATCATAAAACTAATATAGCATTGGATACGTCATAAAGGTTCGAGTGACTGAATATTTTATAGATGAGAGTTGTGTTTGCTAAATTAAATCGATTTTTAAGATCTATTTTCCAGCGGAAAAGCATTAGTTTATTCTTGTTTGTTCCTGCATATGTATATATGATAGCGCTCGAGTACGATACTGCATAGGAAATAATTTCTCGTCATCATTTGGAGTGTGGAACTTGATGTATGGATATTACGGGACACGAGATATTATAATATTTATTCGCTAGGATAGAAATTTTACAGGATAAAATCCAATTGGTACACTTATTATAAACTGCTTTAGCTCACTCGCCGCAATGTTACGTGAAAACCTCTGTGTTTTAAGCGTTTGGCGCAATTACACACTGACTTATGTAACCGCTGTTAACATGCTATAGACTGAGGACAAGATATAGATAACATAAATTGTAAAGCACTCACAGTAGCAACATTCATGTTTGAAGTGTATAACTCAGGGAACACAACATCAGTTAATAATTTGGCAGTCGAGAGATTTAGGCACATGTACTTTTGTGATTTGAGCGACTGTAGACTACAATGTTAATGCTACAAGACATCATAGAGATAGATATAAAATATTCGACAACAAAACGAGGATGTACGCCTCCGAGGTACAGTACTCTCAGGATAGTTTCTGCCTGGCAATCAGGATAGAGACCAGTTGCAATAGATTCTGACCGTATCCTACATTCAAAAGATGACGAACTTTCACTGTTAGAGCCATATTTTGGCGCATTTATGTTTGAAAGTTTTATTGATTTACTCTTAACTGCGTGTCGTGGATTTTGTTGTAGCATTTTCATTTTTTAGTCTCGCACCAATCTATCGGTAGTTGATGTGAACTCAATAAATTAGCGCTCTGCAATATTGTAAAGCTTCTCATACAAGAGACTGGCTCAGTTTGTATGTATCAGTCTACAAATTAATTCTATTTGAGAGTTCGTGTCTCAAACATCAAGATCAGGACTCCTAAATAAACTTATCTCGATGAAAACAGTATTTTATATTCTGATGACCTTCACGACAATATTTGTTGACTTACATAGCAGTTATTTTGTGGTCAGCAGGTGCAGTCTTGCGACGTTGTGTCTAGTATAACTTTTGCATACGCATATCAGTAACAATTATGTTCACCTGCTCTCGCTCACATCAAGATCAAAAGGATTTAGCTCCGAATGATATATATAAGGGCACACCATGTAAATCAGACAGTCAATTAAATTGTATAGTTTAAAATTTGTTTCTTACCGGTATAGAACATATGCAATAAATTTGTGTCAAAAACCATCTTTGGCGGAGCGTCAAAAAACAATATTTACAGTGACCGATTTGACTGGGTATATATACGCATACAATTCTTCATTATAAATGACTGAGCCTTTATTGTCAGGCATTTTCCCACATGCAGTTAATGAGAGACAGAATTCGGATTATAAAACTCATAACAGAGCAGAGATATATAGTAACTAAAGCCACGCTCTATGGGTATTGCTGCTGTAACTAGGCTAGCCTCGGAGTGGAAATCTTGAGACCAAAAGTATGAAACAGACATAAAACGATGTTCACTTCATAATCATATATCGCTCAAGACGCTTAATGAAAGTTTATTGATCAAACCTCGTTTGTTAGTCGTCGCTGATCTAACAAACTTACTGGTTTAATTCTACGTTATGTGCATCGTGTTATAACGATCGTCGGAAACAATTTTAATGAAAGCTTAATACTGGTATGATCAGCATTGCACACGTCTGATGTGTTACACTCGATCAGAGTTGTGTTCTGATAAAAGATGTATCAACATAGTTTCACACACACTAACGATAAGTGGATCTGTCAAAATCTGTTGGTGGCTGCACGAATTTCGCGAAAGCGCTTCACAGTGTTCCTATTGTTCAATTAAAAAGCTTTGCGTTTTTGTTATATTCAACTTTGGCGCCAGCGCCAAATTACGATTTACTCTGTTGGCCATTTGGTAATAATTCGACACCTTGAAAATCCGCCGATTTTGAGTAATTGCATTAGTTTATACTTATGAAAAAATTAGACCAATAAATTTTACAGCATAAAAAAATTCATTACTAATAACAACCTACATTCACGTTGTAATAACCGGTGCTCTTCTGGATTTACGCACAATTGCTCTCTTTTCTTCTATTCCGAGTCGCATACAACAACGGAGGATGGGGGCGAATGTATATGATAGAGCAGCATGGTTAGAAGATTGACAAGAAATGCGCGAGAGATATAAAAATAATAATAGATTTATTGAACTTATCTTTGATGTTCTGTGTTTAAATAGTTGCTCACGTAAAATAGAGTGATCTACAATTAACGGACGATTTTCAGGTGCGAAGTATTCAAATATGGCAAGTAAATATGTTGATACGCGAAATAGGATGTAACTTAAAAACGAAAAGTATTAAAAGTACTATAACACAGTACTTAGACCGTCTAATTTCAGAATAGAGGTACTTAAATAGGTATATTCCTGAAAGATGTTGAGCTATTTGAAATTGTATTGAGATTGTGACGGTAACTAATATGGTATTTATGGCACAGACGTCTGTACACATGTGTAGACATGTACTAACATGTAATGGTGGTTTTATAGATTGCACATGATAAACTGTAAAAGTATTAACACGAGTAAGTTTATTAACTGCCGTCGCTAAAAGAGTAAGGCTTTGACAAGCGTTGAGTAAAAGTATAGATGATCTCACAATGTTTTGGTCGAGGTATCAAACTTTGCCACCTTATACGGTAGGTCAACAAGTAAGGGATATTTTTTAGATAGAATTACGGCTTTGATCTATTTCAATGTCTGACAAAATAAGTATACTAGAAGATTTATGGCCTTGACAAATGAGTTTGAGACGATATGTTTAAATAGATGAGAGTGGATAACCTCCCAAGAGTTATGGACCGGATTTTGCCCTGCCAAATTTTGACACGATTATCAAGTTCCGCTGTTAGGGCTATTTAATGTACGTTGAGATAAAATCGTTGAGTTTGCTGGTAGAGCAGCTAGAAATTGTAACTTTTATAGTTAGTACAAGGAAGTTATGTAACAAATGCATAGTGAATGCAAACCAACAAAATAGTTACACCTAGTCAACATTTATTGCAGAAAATTTCAAAAAATGGCGGGATAATTTAGTAGTGGTAACACGACGACTAATAAAGATTCATGTGTAACATGTGGTGGAGAAAAAATAGGTCATCTCTTTAGTTGAGAGCTAGAGTCAAGAACATAGAGATATATTTTATTGTATTACAAATGATACTGATAGAGAATGTGTAAACAATGTAATATGGATGAAATTAACGAGTTCACCACAAAGATGTCACGCAGCATTTGTGCAATAACTTTAAAAAGATATTGAGCACAAAGAGTTAACTCAAGGCTCAGTAAAGTATCGTCAGATCGGATAGTTAGTAGACGCGTGACATCGCTGAGAAATCATAGCTTAGCTCACCGCATTGGTCCATAGATTGTATAAAAAGGGATTTTGAGATGTTATTATACTATCTCTGATGTTTTTAAGTGCATAGAGTAACATTAGTAATTCAGCAATAAAAGTGTCTAACTCTACAACATGTATGTCACAATTATTCGAGTGGGAGCACTAAATGTCTTATATCCAAATGGCTCTGAGTAAAAGTAGTTTACAATCCGCGCTAAATTACTGTGGATCAGACATTAGATTAAGTCGGTTATTATGAGCACCTCTGAGCACTTATATAAATACAATGGTGAACTAATGGTATACGACAGTTGCACTGAGGTACACAAGCGGTTTAAAAAGTGGTATGATGTATATGATTTATAGTAGATACATAATATTAATGCTAACTACAGTAAAGAGTTTAACTGGATCATTGCTGATAACAAGTGGGATATTACTACACAGTCGTGCGAAAGTAGATGTTACCGCAGTGTAATGACTGACAGATATAGTTTATTAGTAGAATCCGTCGAGAAAACTGGCTAGGTAAAATACCAACAGTATATCATTATTAGTTTATATCACATCACAATCTTATTGAACGGCGGCGTATCTAAATTTCCACTACTGATATATTTTATATCCATGTTGTTTTGAAAATTGATACACTATTTGCACAACCGGGTACACACTGTGCAATGTTACTACATATGGTGGTCTTTTATAGATTTTGCAATAACTGTAAATTAATCCTTAAGTTTTAACCCGCCAAAGGTTTGAACAGCGGTTAGTATTTTGAACATTTTTTTTAGTGTTTCTAACTTTGGCCACTTCCGGTAGAAGTGGTTTTTTATATTATCAGCTTTGTATTTTTCAATATCGTATATAATAGTCATGGAAAAATGCTGAACAATATGGGCGTTTTATGAAGTGGAACCTCCCATAATGGCCACGAGATTTGCCGCCAAATTTGGATCACACGATTAATTCAAGTTCCGATGTTATGGGCTATTTCTTATTTCGGTAATCTTTGTTGTGAGCTAGAGCGCTAATTTTTGTACACATAGAATTATGACAATTTGAGCCAAATCTGCGCACCATAGACGTAATTCGCTTAAGTCTACATTTGGACGAAATTTAAAAAATGGCCGCATATCTTTAACTGAGGACAAAAGATTTGAGGTTGAAAAATTGATTGTTGAGACTTAGAGCGCTAATTTATGTAAACAATCGATAGATTGTAAAAAATGATGACAATTCTCACAAGTCACGCGGTTGCAATTAACTATTTAATAAATGGACCTTAAATGTAACGCTGATGTATTGTTCTATACAATATAACTGCACATTGTACTTGGCCTCTATAAGTACTTTTTTGTAACCCTCTAAGCATATTTAACACATTCAATTGACAGTTGTAGGTCATCTCTATCGTACAGGTTGTTTGTTCCCAGAGCTTTATATATCACAAACGAAGGTGTTATCTGTAGTTGATCTCCAGCATGTGTAATCTCTCCACATGTAACTCTATTACAGCAAGATTGTCCTTACCCTTGCTTACCCTAATGTAACAACAGACCCAGCATTGACTAGTCTGGCACCACTGCATTACAATGGCAGTCTAAGGATACAGACCATAGCAGGCAACAGAATGAAACAAAATCAAATAGAGCTCACCCTTACTGTGGTCTTACATCACCTAAGCATGAGAGTTAGGGAACATGTTAACATTCTGGTGCTGTATCATTCCCTATTATTTTAGGACAAAACGTGATTATTTTAATAAATAGGTTTTATTACAACATTGACGATATCTTACCTTAAAGAGAAATAATTTATCTTTCCATTGAGTGTTTGATGAACAAAATTGGCTAAAGTATTGACGAAGTTATGGCTTGATGAATCGGGAAATTGCGATAAATATGCTAGGTAGACATTTCTTGTCCGGTCGAAATGTCGTCTCGGCTCTAATGGGTACCTAAAAAACCAAGCCAAAATCACAAAATCTACGCTTGTGGTGGTAAACAGTACCCATAACTGTGTTCATCCACAATATCCTTTGGAGGTGTCATGACCCGTACCTTTGTAAGAAACTCCATTTAAAACATCGTGTAGGCTCACTTACTTTAACAGTCACCGCCATGTTCTATTTTTTCTCTCGGAACGCTTCTCGACTTTACAATCGTGACTACATTATGCAAATTAGTGTATGTTGTGCTTGTGAGTAAACTCGAGAAGCGTTCCGAAGAACAAATGAACATGGCGGGTGACGGTTAAAGTAACAGAGCTACACGATGTTTTAAATGGTGTTTCTACAAAGTACGGGTGATGACACCTGCAAAGGAGATTTGTGGATGAACACAGTTATGGGTACTGTTTACCACAACAAGCGTAGATTTTGTGATTTTTGGCTTGGTTTTTTTAGGTACCACATTAGAGCCGAGACGACATTTCGACCGGACAGGGAAATGTCTACCTAGCATATTTGTCGTAATTTCCTGATTCATCAAGCCATAACTTCGTCAAACTTGGCCAATTTTGTTCATCCAAGCACTCAATGGAAATATAAATTATTTCTCTTTAAAGGTAAAATATCCGTCAATATTGTAGCAGAAACCAATTTATTAAAATAATCACGGTTTTAAAAAAATAGGTCCGTTTTTCTCGACCGCCGAGTTCATACCCTTGATACTATAATATATATATATATATACTGTTAGTTTTTAAAAATCTTGCCAGGTCCCTGTGATTGTGCTGCTAAATATTTGTATGTTTTCATTATTCGATATTACTGTTAATATGCATATTATGTTATCGGGTTCGCTTTGTTGTGTCTTAATACAGGGTCATGATCGCTACGAAAATTTTGACAATTTTTGTTCACACGGTTGGAATTACTTTTTGTCGCAATATAATATGTATATACATATTATATAACATAGCTTAGAAATAAGAAAAGTTTGCTTACTATTTTGACGAAGAAGCTCAGTAGACGACTAAATGTGAGTTTGTTTGAGAATTATGTCCCACTATTTGCATCACTTGGCAGTCTCGACCGGCATATAAAACTAAGGCCAAACACCATTCGGTGTTTCTAAGAACGCAGCCCGGAGTAATATATTATCACAGGGGCTAAGTTTCCGATCAGGACCATTGTTCTGTGACATCGTGACATCAGTATTACCTGTTGTACAGATCAGTATTGGGAGCGGGCACGTAACTTTCTCTGGAATAGAGAGAAAAGGCGTTAAGGTTTTCTATCAAAACTGAGTATTGTGGATTTAAATGATGTTTCAACGCACTGTAGTATGGCAGTCTTAAAGCATTTATGTACGTTTATAAGTTGAAAAGCTTTACAAGTTGACAAGGTGGTGAAAATTGAATTACTTCAATGCTTGTATGTATTATATAACAAATAAGTAAACTACAAAATATCTTAGTATACATATGTAGAAAATAAATGCTCTTAGTCATTTATTGAAATGTTTTCTTTTTCATAAAGGATGGCCTCCAAATCAAATTTTTTTATCAATATAAATGACAAGTTTTGCCATTTGAGATTTATCTATATCTGTGAAAGTTGTTTATCAATAATTTTCGTAAATCTGTATAATGCATATAAATAAAGTGTTCGCATATAATGTTTGTAAAATCGAAAGTAGTGAATTTGTTGAGTTTTTTGTTTGTTTGCTTTCCTTAGTGCCAAGACATGGAACAAATGTGTTCAATTCTACAAACACAAAAAATATACTAAATATTACAAAGACAGGAGAGGGGTATTATGTAACACTAATATGACGAATAGAAATATTACGATTACATCTGACAATTTCTGAGGTCCAGAATTGAAAACAAAATTCTATTGGAATCAATTCAATATTTGATGAAACAAATTCTGATAACATTGGTATCACCCATATATTAATGTATAACATCAGAAGAGTTTAACATGAAACCCCGACAGTTTACTGTGTTCATTATATTTTCATACTGCCACAAATAAATGCTAACGATATCTGTTTTCAGGATATGCAGCAAACAATTTCATAATACATTCCAAGTAAATTAGTATTTGTCCTGAATAAACCTAATAATAGTTTGGCATGATAGTTTATACGTACAATTCTATTCAATTACGTTTAACAAAATTTCACAAAACAATGTAAATGCAAAATCACTATAGTAATTATCAGTGTGCAACAATTTCGTGTTGACAAAAAGTAACTGCAGATACATTTGTAAATCAAAACTTACTGAAAGTGTTCATCTGTGTTTTTAAGAAAACCAGGAATGGAAATAATCCCGTTCCCGAATGTGCCAGAACTTCCATTTTAACAATAATGATTTCCCCCTTCCACACGCAGGCAGATTATTCAGCCATTTCAGATCGAGAAATATATATTAAGAAATCATATAAATCATGTAGTCATGTGACAAGTCATGTGATCTCAGTGGATATTCATCAAAGTTCATCAAAACAATGAAATAACATGCTAAGAATCATTCATGAAGTTTTATGCATAACTGATATTCATTACAACTCCTAAAAAACGAATGAAACATTTTCATTCACTTTGAAGAATATTAATTGATATCAGTCATGCATAAAACTTCATGAATATTTTTGAACTATTGATCATGTTATATTTTTCCGGAAATTGTATAAACCGAGACTTTGACGAGACTTTGCTTGGCATGAGATCTCTGGACTGCACTTGTCTTTCGATATTTTTTTGAGTTTGAAATACTTGTGAAATTGCGCAATGTTGGACTTAGCATGTCTCGCTTTTAGACGGGTTTTGATAGGGATTAATAGTCTTCACTCTTGCGTTGTGAGCCGTTGGTAGGCTGGAAAAGAATAGGAGCCTACTGTATTGAGTTCGGGCGTTAACCGTGAAAGGATATTTTGTGAATCTCCGTTGGAGAACGGGTGATTGTGAAATTGGAGGTTAAACTATCGATAATAGGCCCTGTAGGTACTACCGCGCCACGTGCTCTATCTATCATTGTTGTATGGGTGATAATTACGATATTGGAGATATGAGATTATAGGCGATAGAAGCAATATTGTCCATTACACACTATTCCCACTGAGCCACGTGGGTATTTTCTTGTTGTTGTTATCTTTACATATGTTAACCGTTAATAAACTGTAAAATCAAATTGATGTCGTCCATGTTCACCAAGTACCTGTGAACATCATAGCAAGACATAGGAATCTGCAAGCATGCGGCAGTCGAACCCAGAGCCAAACAAATTTTGTATCATTTTTTTTAGTCAATGACTACGGTCTTAACACAGTTGTTACAAAATTGTCGTATATGTACACTGGGACGAAATGTCGTTTTTATTTGATGCGCAGCGTGCAAAACATGCATGTGATCATGAGCCACGTGGTTTATTAATCAACTAAACATGACCCCCATTGGACGTTAACAAGATCCTCCAATTGAACGGAGTGGTCATGAGGATATGTATTTTAATCAGATTACCTATCACATATGGCTGTTCACAGCCGTGGTTCCCTAGTGACCACCAATCTCTCTGCGGCAGGGTTGCTCCAATTCTGACTTAGAATTGAAGAGGCTTGTCGGCAACTGATCCGTGTATAGCGACCGCCTCTGATACTTGTCGTTCGAGTAGCTTGGAGAAGATCTTCATGACTTCACACTTGAAGTTTCTAATGCCATCTTCGTCTCTGGGTGTTCTTCGAGGCAAGTGCTTAGCCAGAGCATTGAGAGATTTACCGCTCTCTATTTGGCGCCTGTGTTCCTGAAACCGGTTATAGGCATTCCGGCTGGTTTCACCAATGTACTCAGCCACTGTGTTGTGCTTGGCACAGATTTTGGCATATGGCTTTGTTACAGGGCACCGGACTGGAAGTGCAATGACCCACCACCCGAATCAGGATTGCTTTGAAATAGCACACCCTCCCACGTTGACGCTCATCACCAGATTTAGTGTCAGTACGAACAAATTGCTGCTTTGATCGTCTGCCCACCAGTTTCAACCACCCTGATGTCAACGCCAAGTCTGGGCTCCTGGACCGCTGTCACCCCTCGTACACGTTTGGCAAGTTCTGCACCGGAGTTGATGGTACGAAAATTACGGTGTCAGCTGGCCGAAACCACGATGCCTTTTTTCATGTTCTTCCTAGACCTGCGCTCATTCTCCTTCCCAGATCTAGGCCGATATAGGGGCATATCACCTCGCTCGCTCGCAGATACCTGATTGGCATAGCCTCTGAGTGCAGCAAAGATAAAATTGGTCCTAAAAGACTCTGGGTATCTTGAAATCAGCATCTCTTTACAACATTTTCCATAAGCTCTTGGTACAGATCTGATACTGTAAGGGCCTATTTAAGTAATTCCGGATCCAGGTAGGTTCCGGTACCAACTTTAGTAATTCCGGATTTGGTTTTAATACTAGTCACGCCACCTATTATGGAATATCGGGAACGCTAGCTAAGCATGGTGCGATTGAGATCAACAGCGGAAACGATACGGTAGGCTAGGAGATCACTGTACATACAATTATAATTTGTCAAGACTTTAATTACATCATATAAGTGCTAATTATTGATTCTGATGTACATTTGGATGTAATTTGCTATTTTTATTGTGATATATTGAGTCATATGTGTGCGCGTTAGTTTGTTTACAATGTGATGCCGCGCTTGTTAGATTCATATGTGTAACTTTGTGTATTACTTGTTAATTACAGTCAATCTGTTCTGTTCAACGATGAACTTGAATTGTCGGCGTTATTTGTTGATATCTGAGACGCACACTCATTGACGTATCCTCCTATCATCGACATATCATCGTGTGATAGAGAGATGGATTATCATCGGTGACAAGTGGGGCGAGATCGACGACAGACGTGGGGCGAGATGATTTCTAAGGAAAAGGCCGATGAAGCTGTAGATGTCAGGTATGGCTTAAGTTTAGATTCTGGCGTTCCAGAAAATTAAGTGAGAAAGGCATACAGTTACATGCATGGATACAGGAAAGGCATACAGTACAGCATGGAACAGCTAGAGAAGAAATATAAGTCTCTATGTAGATCACAGAGATATTTGTCAGAAATTGCCTCAGAAGATGATGAGCCTTTGGAAACAGTGCGAAAGAAGTATTTTGTGTGGATGGAGGATTATGAGAAATATTTGGAACTTTATCATATTCTGCTACCTCAAATATCATCAGAAGAGCACGATGAGTTTGTTCGAAGGTTCGATGAGAATTATAGTTCAGCAAATCAGTTCAAATCATATATGGAAAGCTATATCTCGAAACGAAGTATACAAACTTTGACTGAGAATACTGTTAGTATAGCCCAAGAATTGAGGGATGCTCATGAGAATGTTGGTGAAACTAATATTCAGAAAATCAAATTAGAAACCGATGATAATGAATCATTAGTGAGCAGTGCAAGTTCGTATGCATCAGTGAAACGAATTAAAGAACAACAACGTAGAGTTGAACTTGAAACACGGAAGTCAGCCTTAGCGAAAAGGCGTGAAATTGAGTTAGCAAAGGTGTCGCTAAAACTAAAGGAAGAAGAGTTTGAATTAGATACAGATATCGCTGTTTCGCAAGCGAGAAGTGAAGTACTGGACAAGTTTGATTCTAACGAAAACCTTGATATTTCAATCAATAAGAATCTAGAGAATGAACAGCCAAGATTTACCTCCCCCAAGCCGAGACCACTTCCTGTACGCTTTGATGATGAAACAGTTTGTGTATCACCACCGCCAATACCTAGTGATAGAACTAGACCATTTACAACCTACCCTACAGAAACAACATTTAGAAATATACCCCCTGATGACAACATTAATTCATCAAACTCAAACACTGTAATACAATCCGTTGTTCAACATTTAAGGAAACCTGTAGCTGAGGTAAGGAAATTCAGTGAAAATCCTCTTGAGTACCGCAGATTCCTTCGCCAATTTAACGTAAAGGTTGTTGTCAACACCATGGATGATGATGAGAGAATGAATTACTTGGAACAACTCACCACGGATGAAGCACATAGGGTTGTATCTGGATTTGGACACCTTAGAGGCGAGAGAGCGTATAAGGCAGCGATGTGTGAACTAGAGGAGCGGTATGGAGACGAAGAAGAAATAGCTACAGCTTTTATTGGAAAGGCATTGATTGGCCTCAGGTACGCGCGGGAGATGCTAAAGCCCTTGATGAGTTTGCTCTATTCCTGGTCGAGAGTCAGAATGCAGTTGAGTCTATCAACGTCCTCGAATATTCCGAGAACATCAAAAGACTGATGTTGAAGCTTCCCTTCCACCTACACGACCGCTGGAGAAGTCAAGTCTTCAAATTGAAGGAATCCAAGAAGTCTGTGAGATTTAAGGACTTTACTCTTTTTGTGAAGGCGGAGGCTAAGAAGATGAACGATCCAGCATTTGGAAGTTTAGCTGTAGGAACTCAGGCAAAGGGCCAATCCAAACAGTCATCAGAAAAGAAGAATTCTAGTCAAATAGCTAATGCTACTAGTACTACTGAAGTGTCTACAACGAAGTCAGAGTCAGAATCTCAGAATAAATGCTCATACTGCAATATGAAGTCTCATTCACTTGATAAATGCAGAAAAATCATAGCCAAGGACATGAAGGAACGGTATGATCACATTAAGGATGTATTCTTCTGAGGTTTTGGTCCCGTTGAAGTCTCGTTTCAACATAGACCGAAGAAGTTATGAGATTTTCAAATATAATTTATCAGTATCTGTAGCAAGTTGCCAGATGCAAATTTTGTCAAAAAATTACATTTCTATTTTTAGTAGATTTTTTTATACGGGGATTTTAAGAAATGGCCCATTTGGCGGCCATTTTGAAATTGTGTCTTTTTTTGCTTCAAGTAGAGCCACAGTTATACCATTTTTTACTGAAATTGTTTTTACTTAAATCATTACTGCGCCGGCATTTTTAGCTGTATTTAGCTAATTTTTGTTGCAAATCGTTACTAGGTTCGTAGTAATTAAAATATTGAGCATTAATATGTGAAACGATACACTTTTGTGACTTTATTTTTACATTTAATGGTAATTTGGGCACTTTTATTTTTTACTCTAAAATAATGAAAAATAACAAAAATTCAAATGGGGCAAAAAAGTAAGCACACGGACCCCCAATTTTTCTTCCTGATTTAGAAAGAACAACCGTTTCCCTATTGATATGCAAAATAATAACAAAAGTTTAATACCAGAACTTTTTTTATAAAGGGTTAAATTTGGCAAAAATGGCTGAAAATGGTGCATTTGGTAGCACAAAATTAAGGGGTAGGGGTAGCATAAGTTGTTATTCTGAGAAAATATATTAGTCTAATTGATCAAAACTGGTATATTTTTAAAGAAGACTACTAGAAAATGAATTCTACAAACATTCATACATGTCAAACACCTCATTAGGAAATTATGGCTTTAATCTCTATCTTATATGGTCAAAACGGCAAAATTCCCATAAAATCCAATATTTTGTCAACTAGGTGTCTTTGAGTGACAAAAGCTCAAAAACGAGCACACGGACATATGTTTTTTCTTTCATTTTCTTTTATGGTATGAACTCCTTTTTCCAAAAATCTATATGAGAAAAAAAGTTTAATACAAGAAAATTTTGACTTCTCAGAGGTGTACATCCTTAAGGAAAATGGTCTGTGCTTCGGCTGCTTGAGGAAAGGTCACATATCAAAGATGTGTAAGAACCGATCAACTTATAATGTGTGCGGTAAGAGACACCCTTCTATTCTGCATAATGATTCGATGAAAGCCACCAGTGACAACAACAGATCACAGGATTCTGATAAAGCAAATTCTAGAGACATAGAAATCCCAAGTGTTAGTACTGGTTACACTTTTGCAGTGGACGATCAATCAGCTGGTGATGTATCGAGTGCTATGGCGATTATTCCTGTGAGAATTAAACTGAAGAGTAAATCACACAGTGTTGAGACATATGCATTCCTGGACACAGGAAGTAGTGCTTCATTTTGTACTGAGAAAGTTATGAGACAATTTGGAGCCAGTGGAAAAAGAACACAGCTTACACTGAGTACTATGGGAAAGCCATTTCAGATGAAAACATACGCCATCAACGGTATGCAGGTAAGCGATATAAACATGGATAATATCATTGACTTACCAAAGGTTTTCACCAAAGAATCAATGCCTGTAAATAACAGTCATATTCCTACGAAGGAGGAAATATCTAAGTGGGAACACCTAGCCCAGATTTCACTTGACCGACCCCATGTGGAGATAGGCCTGATGCTGAGTAGTAATGTTCCGGATGCTTACACCCCTACACAAGTTATTGCTGGACCAAGCGGATCGCCGCATGCTACTAAAACCAAGCTTGGATGGGTGATCTGGAATGTTATACGAAACAACGATTCGGTGGAGGTGAACAGATTACACATAGAGAATGAGACAACAGAGAGTTTAGAGAACATCGTGAAGAAATCAATCATCATGGATTTCCCGGAACGTCTCATTGATGACAAGAGAGAACCCTCGAGGGAGGATAAAGACTTCATGAGACAAGCAGAGCAGTCTATTCATCTAGACAATGGACACTATTGTGTATCACTACCCTTCCGTGATAAGAACATTGTTTTGCCTGACAACACATCGATGGCCAGGAAGAGGCTACATGGCATCAGAAACAAATTCATGAAGGATCCAAAGCTCAAGGAGGATTATACCAATTTCATGAAGGTTCTTCTTGAAAAGGGATATGCAGAGCCTGCACCCCATGACGGAGAGAAGGGTAAAGTTTGGTTTATACCTCACCATGGTGTCTACCACAAGCAGAAGAACAAGATCAGAGTGGTGTTTGACTGTTCTGCGCAGTATCAAGGCATTTCCTTGAATAACAACTTGCTACAGGGTCCCGACCTGACCAATAATCTTCTTGGTGTATTATTAAGATTTCGAGAAGAACAAGTGGCTGTAGTTGGAGACATTGAGGCGATGTTTCACCAAGTCAAGGTTCCAGAATATGAGAGAGACTACCTTCGATTTTATTGGTGGCCAGATGGTAACATAGAAGAGGAGCCTAGAAGCTACAGGATGACAGTCCACTTGTTTGGGGCCACATCCTCTCCCAGCATATGTAACTATGCTCTCCAAAGAACAGTAGAGGACAGCAAAGATACCGTTAACCAAGACGTTCAGGATATTGTCAAGAGAAGCATGTATGTTGATGACTGCCTAACGTCAGCCTGTACAGAAAAGAAAGCGGTAAGCTTAGTTGAGGACATTACAAAGATATGCAAAGCAGGAGGTTTTCGGATAACCAAGTGGTTAAGCAACAACTCAGATGTGATTGACTCCATTCCTGAAGAGGAACGCGCGAAAGTTACAAAGCTATGGAGTCTCGACAGCGAACCACCTATCGAAAGAGCTTTAGGTGTATACTGGTTTGTGGAGAAGGATTCACTCGGATTTCAAATTCATTTGAGGAACATACCAGCCAATAGAAGAGGTATGCTGTCAATTACCAGTTCAGTGTATGATCCCCTTGGAATAGCATCACCCTTCGTGTTGAAGGCCAAGTCCATTCTTCAAAGACTTTGCAAGAACGGAGTAGGATGGGATGAGGAGATATCAGGAGAAGATTTGAAAGATTGGAATGACTGGCTGAACCAGCTTCCAGATCTTGAGCATGTAAGCATTGATCGATGTTACAAGACAGGCAGCCTAGGAAAGGTTACTTCTTGCCAACTTCATGGCTTCGCAGACGCAAGCAACGTAGGATTTGGAATGGTATTCTACTTACGGTTTATAGACAGTGTTGGACAGATTCACTGTTCTTTCGTCTTTGGGAAGGCAAGAGTCGCTCCATTAAAGACCATTACGATACCAAGAATGGAACTCACTGCGGCTGCGTCACTGGTTAAGCTATGTAAACTTGTACAAGACCAACTTACGTACAGCATAGACAAAGTCTCGTATTGGACGGATAGTACTTCAGTCCTGAGGTATATCAACAACAGGAACTTACGGTTTCACACTTTTGTCGCGAACCGAGTTGCAGTCATTCATGAAGCAACAGAAGAGGACCAATGGCATTACGTAAACACTAAACAGAATCCAGCCGATTGCGCCTCACGAGGTATGAGTGTTCAGAAGCTTTCTCAGAACGATACTTGGTTCAGAGGACCAGAATTTCTTTGGAAGCCCGAGTCTGAGTGGCCAGTTATTGATATGAATGCAGACACAGAAGTAGATGACCCAGAGGTGAAGAAAACTGCATGTGTAGTAGCTAGTGTCCACAGAGAAGTGAACAACGGCATGGAGAAGCTACTGAATCATTATTCAGACTGGTCTAAGTTGAAAAGAGCTGTAGGTTGGATTCTTCTTGCTATGGACAATCTGCGTACCTCTGCGGAAAAAACGAAGAAGATAAAGGACAGTGCTGAATTATCAGAAAAGGATCCTACAAAGAGAGAGCAAAAATTGCAATCAGCCATTGCGATTGAAAGACGTAAAAGGGTTGGGAGTGGATCCAAGAACCTGCGTGATGTTCGTCTTAGCACACAGCTACTAGAGAGGGCAGAGACAGCTTTGATCAGTTACGAGCAACGCAAATTCTTTACAGAGGAGTTTGAGGTTCTTCAGACATCTCATGATGACTCACAATCACCAAAATTGAAAGGATCATCAGTACTGCGAAAACTTGACCCATTTATAGAAGACGGCTTATTGCGCATAGGCGGAAGACTTCAAAGAGCAGATCTACCATACGACGCTAAACACCCTCTAATTCTTCCTAAGGATTCAATAGTTTCAGGACTACTCATTAGAGATGCTCATAAAGCATGTGGACATCTTGGTAAGAATACAGTGCTTGCATTCCTGAGACAACAGTACTGGATCATCGGTGTTCGGACACGCTTGAAGTCTATATTATCAAAGTGCGTCATTTGCAGAAAGTACAGAGCTCCGCGTTGTCAACAGAAAATGGCTGACTTACCAGAAGAACGTCTGGCATCCGATGAACCTCCTTTTAGCAGAGTTGGCATGGACTTTTTCGGTCCTTTTGAACTGAAACGCGGAAGAAGCATTGTTAAGAGGTATGGGGTGATATTCACCTGCCTTGTTACCCGTGCAGTACATCTGGAGGTAGCGGCATCCCTAGATACAGACTCCTGCATAAATGCCATTCGTAGACTTATTGCGCGTCGCGGGAAGCCTACATTTATTAGATCTGACAATGGAACGAATCTTGTCGGTGCCGAAAGAGAGTTAAAAGAGGAGATTCACAAATGGAACCATGGAAAGATACAACGTGACGTGTTACAGCATGGTGTTCACTGGGAATTCAATCCACCTTCAGGTTCCCACTTTGGAGGGATATGGGAAAGACTCATAAGATCAACTAGACAAGTGTTGTATGGCCTCATGAAAGAACAGAACATTAAATTGGATGATGAGGGTCTTGCTACGCTTTTCTGTGAGGTTGAAGCAATACTTAACGGGCGACCACTAACCACTTCTTCGGACAGCGTGAATGACCCCAATGTTTTGACCCCGAACCATCTTTTGCTACTTCGTCCAGGAGAATGGTTTCCCCCAGGTGTCTTCGAGAAAACGGACAACTACTGCAGAAGAAGATGGCGCCAAGTCCAATACCTGGCAGATGTGTTTTGGAGACGATGGACTGGAGAGTACCTACCGATGTTGCAAAAGCGCCAGAAATGGTTAAAAAGGGAGCGTAATATTCGGATTGGTGACTTAGTGTTGATCGCGGATAACTTGCCTAGACATGCATGGAACTTGGGAAGGATCCAGGAAGTCGTGAAAGACAAAAACAATTTTGTGCGCATTGTCAAAGTGAAAACCGCCACAAATGTGTTGACGCGGCCCGTCGCGAAACTTGTTCTCATTCTGGAGTCAGACATTTCCGATTAGATATTGGATCAGTAACTTTGAGTGATTTCGGACATGAATGGATCAGTGTAATTTATTAAACATTTTTGTGTAAAGTTAATTTTACTAAGATTGGAATTATATATATATATGTGTATATACTTATTCGAAATAGGCCTATGTGTCATTGAGGTAATCTCGGTATGAGCCTCGATTAGGGGCGGGGATGTAAGGGCCTATTTAAGTAATTCCGGATCCAGGTAGGTTCCGGTACCAACTTTAGTAATTCCGGATTTGGTTTTAATACTAGTCACGCCACCTATTATGGGATATCGGGAACGCTAGCTAAGCATGGTGCGATTGAGATCAACAGCGGAAACGATACGGTAGGCTAGGAGATCACTGTACATACAATTATAATTTGTCAAGACTTTAATTATATCATATAAGTGCTTATTATTGATTTTGATGTACATTTGGATGTAATTTGCTATTTTTATTGAGATATATTGAGTCATATGTGTGCGCGTTAGTTTGTTTACAATGTGATGCCGCGCTTGTTAGATTCATATGTGTAACTTTGTGTATTACTTGTTAATTACGATGAACTTGAATTGTCGGCGTTATTTGTTGATATCTGAAACGCACAGATACCAAGGATGGTCTGGTGTTACGCAATTGACGTATGCCGTCCTGAACTAGGGATTGGCATTTCACAGACACAGGGAGTGCACTGCGATTGAGGATTATTTGTGAACTGAAAACCACTTTCTTGTAGAACTTTCACCCTTCCTCCTGGCTGAAGTAATTTCAACCGCTGTGATCTTGATGTCTTTGTCATGACTCTTGCATTTGGTTATCTTATCATCGAAGGTCTAGCACGTCAAGATCGCAATATAAAGACCAAGCTCAACGGAATTCACAATCCCCTCCAGGTAAGATCGAAGAAACTCCTCTCTCATTTCCTTCGCAACGGCGGAGGCATTGAGGCTCAGATACATGGCAGCGACATCCATGGACAGAACTACTGGTTGTCTTGCACCAGTAGCCATGTTGTTGTTGTACGATGTCACCGCTTTAAGTACATCCTCTGTGGACCGACTGATGACTCTGATGTCGTCAGCAACGTCTCCCAACATAGAGATTATCTCAGAGAGAGTGTCTGAAAGAGGACCATTGATGTTCTCGTTCCCTCCACATACCGGTCTTAGGGGATGACCACCTTCACTGGCGGTTTTATGGTTTTTCGCTAAACTATACATGGACGGTGCAATATAAGTTATAGTGCGAACGGGTTGGCTCGGGATCGGAGTCAGATGCGGTCGAGGAGTCAAATGATCTATCCAAACCCAGGAAGTAGCCGAAGACGACTAATAAATGCTATATCAAACATCTCAATTCTCAAAGAAAGGATGAATATTATGTGTTTACAGAATAAACCAAGTGACAATCATAATCGCTGTCATTGGAGGAGCTAATATATATCGATGGTTGTCTTGCCAACTGCCCTACGAAACAACAGACTGATCCCCATATCGGCAGGTGTCAGCCAGGAACTTCAACACTTGCGATTATAGATGACTTAAAAATTGAGGCCAGAATATCATAAAACAGTCGAAATATCTACAGACGCATCAGGATACAGATACGGGGCGGTAAACTACCAACATCAACGGATTATGATAGGTGACTACTGGGCAGTTGGAGACCAGATGCCCATTTATATCAAAGAGACAGAAAAGGTTATGAAGAGTATTCAATCATTTGAAAGTGAGCTGAAAGGTTCAAATGTGGATCTTGCATTATTTGGTACTACATATATATTGGATCTTACAGGAGTTTTCCTTTCATATGAGTTTAGGAAACAAGTCAAAGAAGTTTTTATTTTTACGAGCCTTGGAGAAATTATAAGATGAACACAACTTTAAGATATTTTTATCACAATTCTACAAATACCTAAATAACAAAGAGATTTACGTCAAAATGTTACCCAAAAATCCAGCAGAGGCCACGGTTTTTTCCCGCTGTCCTCGGAATCCTGGTGTCACATCATTTTTCCTGATTTACACTGTTTTTGTCTGACGTCACAAGGAATTTCCGTCCAATGAAATTCGCTCCGGGTCATATAACACTATATGGAAAGATATTACACGGGCAAAATCATTGAAAATTGGGCGGGTTATGTGATAAAACATAGATATGCACATTATGTATGTCCCTATCGCTGTCAATGATGCGGAGAAACATTCCCGCACTGTGCAACTCACTGACAGCGTGTTTTCAACGCGCGCTTGAACGGTAGTAGAAGAGGAATTTAGATTCAACAGTATTGATCTCATGGCGCTAGATTCTAATGTGATGAAGTCTCCTTTTACCCCATGGCCCACTCTGGAATCAGCAGGTCATAATGTTTTCTTTTCACAGTACTCATCTAGAGAATACAATCCTTATGTATTCCCACCATTCAACCTGATTCTGCCAATCTTGTGTCTTCTTGAGGAGCAAAAGTTGGAAGCCACATTGGTGGTGCTTCGGATGAACACAAACTACGAATTTGGTGGTCAAAGGTTGGAATGTTGGAGACCAGGACACCACCTAGATTCCATCTCGTTAAGGCTAAATACATGACAGTAAAGGACTGCATGCAATGGCCACTCTTCGATTACAGATTTAATCCTTAATTCAACAAAGCTTTGGTAAAGTTTCTGATATGCCATTTCATTTAGAAATAATCCAGGGGCTACTTCCAGTTTCATTTAGAGAAAGCCTTCATCGGATTCATTTATTTTATTTAAGGCACCCATAGTTTAAAGTAGTGCACTACTTATTTAAATAAGGTGTACGTTTAGTTTACTAAGGTTTACAGGTTAAAGTGTACACGGAATGGTTTGGTAAGGCTTGATAAATGCGTCAATGGATAAAATTTAGAATGGAGAAAGTACGAGTTTCAGAGCGATTACGGTATTAGAGATATTGCGCTGTTTCTCTAGAAGACACCTGAAGCCCCAAGCCATTGACTCCGATTCGGGACCCCTGACATGTAACGTCACGAGCACAACGGGATCGAATCTACTCGCATAAGTTATAGTCGTAGATAAATGAACATCTCTGTGCGATTACTGAATAATTATACACAATAAAATGTACATAATATGTCTTGTACGTTGTAGTTCCGCGGTATTTGTAAACATATTATACATGTACACGAATATTATATCAAGGACGTATATATATGTTCTTGATAATTTCATCCAAAAGCCGACTCGGGTCGTCTAATGTCTATACTGGTCAAATCAACTTAATATCATTCTGACTTTTTCATAAAATCTGCCCTTTAGAAATTAAGGTATGATTCTAAACAGATTTTTTGCATATATGTAAATGCATCTACTCACTACGTTATGTCTGAAATCGATTGTGTGACTTAATTAATGTTCATTTTTGTCATTCAATTCTACTGTGATTTGGCGGATTTAATTCAATATACCAAGTTTTGGGAACCGTCATATCACAAATATTTAGCAGACGTGATATTTTCGATCAATTTATTTTGACGAAATACATTCAGCTTTCATATAGAATCTTCTACATTGCATCCGACGACTTGTTGATATTTTGCTCAAGGTCATTCATTAGTGTCTTTACTTGAAAAAATAAATTATGCACGGGCCAGACGATAAAAATGAGACTGAAGATGTCTATGTCTAATCCAAATAGCAGATTTAAAGTATCAAAATCAGAATACTTCCGAATAGCCAATGTCGTGCTGCGTTAATCTCTTTACATGTATACATTTGTACTGCAGTAACTAAAACTCGTGGTCAATTAATTAATTAGGGGGCTAACCAGTTACGTAAGAAAGATGTTTAGTGACCTGTCACGCTGTGTTAACTAGCACACGTCGCGTGTCAAAATATCTGCCCACAGGTAAGTTAGAAGGACCATCATGTAATTGTTTTATAATGTCATATTCGTAAACACTTACAAATCCTTGGTTTATAGTAAAATATACCGTTCGTAAATAAATAAATGTACTGTTGAAGATTGTTTTTGTTTTTTGTTGCTTTTAAAACCCATCCTCCCCCCCCACCCCACCCCCATCCCCCCAAAAAAAAAAAAAAAATATATATATATATATATATATATGTCTATGATATCTACATGTATTGAACCATGAACTACATTACATGACATACTTTCGTTTCGTTATATTGTTTTTTTTTATTTAAACAGAAACATATTCAAATGGATAATTATATATGACCACAATTAAATAGTGAAAATTGAATATTCCCGAACTTTGATAATTTAATAACTTATTAGAACAGAGATTAGATCTGTACCGAGAATTGCATGTATAAAAGTTTACACAAGGTGTTGCCTTTAGACTGCTTATACATATGTATTTTAGCCTTATTTCAGTTGCAATGTTTCCTAATATGAGCGCAGCTCTTTACTTCGGCCGCGTAGAGCGAAGCTCTACTAACCATAACACGTGTGTGAGCATATAGAATCCAATTAATTCCAGTACCCCTTTGACTTTGAAATCGTGTCCCGCGGGAAAAGTCTCGCGCCTCCATGCAGGCAGCCATATTTTAATTCTCGTTATCAGCACAACGAGATTTACAATTCTCTCTGTAGGCAAAACGTGTCACCAGGATGCACTTTGAAATTACTCTAAATAGTTTTAAATAACTACACAAGGATAAGAATCACACAATAAATGTACTGGTCAAAATGATATACTGCCTGTGTGTTGTCAAACGCACGGTACCGTCAGCCGTGACGTCAGGAAGCTTGGTGCTAAATATGACGCCACATATTCCCGCGCATTTTTGATACATGGCATGTTGCCAAGTTTTCCGCGTTGGAGAGAAACAAGATAAAAAAAATTGAAATAATCCAGTTGAATATTTCTTTCTGACCTGTATATGACGACTGCAAGACACAAATTTTGAAGAATAGTATTTACTAAAAATCAATGATCGGACTACAAGTTAAAACAGTTTTTATATCCCATTTTCAGGTAATAATCCTAACTATATTTACATTTTGCGCTCTTCTAAGGCATAAAGGTACCAATCGGGCACTTCGGAGGGCGGTATCTCGGTACTGAAGCGGCCGATTTTGATGCGGTTTTCAACATTCTTGTCAGGAGATCAAACGGAATAACAAAATAAAATTTTCCGTTCTGTGTACACTTTAAGTTACAGCCAAGCTTTAAATCTATAAGCGAATTAACGAATTGTCTCAATGCCGACTCACCATCGAAATTTTGTAACTCATTCAAATCCGTCGCTGGTAAAATGGCATTTTTCTCTTTGAGGTTCGTCTCACTGTAAAAATATTTAAATGCAAATGATTTCAAAATATATGTTACTTTTAATTATCAATTTCCATTCAATGATTGGTATCAAACGCATAACTACAAAATAAACTAAGCATTCATTATTATTTCTAAAACAATCAACAGCTACAATATCAATTATTAAGTTTAATACGACTAATGAAGTCAACCGTTATGCAACTTATTATATATCCTTAAACTTTCTCTCAATTCCAAAAGGCAGTGTTTAAGCTTATATTACTATTTTTTTTCTTTATAAGAACTGAAATCTTCGTGTTCATTCTCATTTAAACTATGTGAACAAACATGCCAAAATAGCCCATCCTTTGTTAAAGTTGTATTTTTTTTACATTTCACCATCACAAATTCTAATAAAACATACAAAGTGTGAATATGAATGCTTATATATGATGTTTCAGATCCATGAAAGCACCAATATACTAGTGACATAGCGGTAAATGTCGCATGAAATATCACACGTTTTGAAAGAACCGCCACAGTCAACGCCATGTTTCAAACTTTCGGGTAATATCGCAAAACCGAGTTGTATCACGTGACCGACATCGGCGATACCCGTATAGATCGGAACCTCCCGAGTCGTATCACGTGCTCAATATAGGCAATACCGGTACAGATCGGAATAGATCGGAACAGTTCGGATACTTCCGAGCTATTTTAAACATGTACTGTCGTCCTATGGATGGCCGTGTCGGTTGAAATGACGACAGAGAGTAGGGTAGAAGCTTGTTGACGGCTTATCTATTCAATGTGAAGTGTAGACAAGAGTTCTCTTTTTCTTTCTCTAATATGTGGCCCTAGATGAGACGGTGACGTAGGTAGATGTAAAGTGTATGTGAGGCGGAAGCACCCAGTCTCAAACCTCAGTCTCAGTCTTCAGTCTAATCTCCGTCTAGTTTCCGTCTGTCTGGGGCCAATCTGGCCCTCTATTTATAATGATTGGGTACGTGACTGGTACACGTGCCGTTGGGACATTGCGTGCCCCAAAGGTTATCCAGCTCATCATAAACTGTCAAAATTTACTAATTTTAATTCAGAATACAGCCTTACTGGCGCCTGATGCAGGCTTAACAAAATAGAAATGTTTTGATTTTCTGACTGGACTTGGTTGAGGCTGGACAGAACCGCCTATAATATGCACATTTTGCACAAATTATACTGCGCAGTTAAACAGGTGTGTGGACTACGTGATGTCCTGTCATTCCTTCTAGAACATTCCACGTAGTCCCTACCATACCCATACCTATTCGGTAACAACCAATAAGTTGGTCACCTATTTTAACACGTGCATACACCGTGCGATGTCCTGTCATGCTTTCCAGAACATCCCACGTAGCCGCTACTAAGTAGGTGCCGTAACAATTTACTGATATTTCGGTCACCTAGTTTGGCCATGCCTTAAAACAACAACCTAACTCTGGCTGCAAGCATGAGTAAACAATTCCGCGTTAGTGGCCTTTAAATATACTACACATCGGTACTAGGTCTAAGCAACATTATATACACCACAATAATGCACTATAAAATTAAACACAGCCTAATAAATATTTAAATGATTGTTATTAAATAACTAATACTTCTTATAAAATACATAATAGTTTAACTCAGCCCCGCGATCCACAATTATACACGGCCAACATGACAACTTATGTCAAGGTTCAACAGGTACCCCGCTTCCTGTTTACCTAGGGGGAATATTCAAATATCATATCTATTAATGATATTCATGGGGACTTCAGCAGGGCTACTAGCCTGCCTATCTCTTTAGGGTTACAATCATGTATCACCAATGATATCATTGGGGCTTAAGCAAGGCTACCATCCTGCCTACCTCTATAGGGTTTCAATCGCCCCTTTCTTCAAACAAGGCAATATGTAAGGCATTTCTCAGAATGGCTTACATATTTCTTAACGCAAAGTATCAAGTATTATTAACATTTCAATTTACCACCGCTTCCTTTTAAAAAAATTCCCAAAATAGTAACTAGTGGCCATTTCATTCATTTCTCCTTTCAATCTTCTTTCATTCGCATGCGTCATGGAGTATTTTTTTTAATTATCGCGAAGTTATCCTATTAAACGTTACAACTCTTTACCTTAATGCACAATATGTACATTCCCATATTATCTTTGACGCTATACTTTAAACATCTCTGTAATATATTCATGTAATATAAAGTCTATTTACAGTCACAGTTCTATGGTCACAGCATCTTTAAATTGACCAGTAATTATATTTCACAGTCCGTCCATTTTAGTTCGAACATATTTAACAGTCACACAGTTCCATGGTAACTACGTCGCTGAAAATCGGTAATATTATTTCACAGTCACGTCCATTGTAGTTCGAACTTATTTAACAGTCACACAGTTCCATGGTAACTTCTTCGTTAAAAATCATTCGTTATAATATGGCTGCTCATTTATCAAAAATCCACAGTTTATCTCCACAGTTGCTGCTCATTTAGTTATATCCAAGGCTTCTTTATGTTCTTAGGTCCGTCATTCGCCACGGTTCTTGAAGAGGTTACATTTTGTCTTATCCGCATTAAGACATTGCGATTTTTTAAAAATTAATTAACGTTAATATCCAGACAAGAGATGGTCTTGTTAACACCAAGGCGTTTCCTTATTGTCTTGTAATAACCGAGACATTATATGTATATCTTTGTCTTGTAAGTCTCTTTAATCATCAAGACGTTAAATATCACGGCATAATGTTTCACCGGGTCATTATCATTTCCTTCTTCACAATTAGACATTGTCTTGTTACGACCAAAACGTTACTTTATATCTGTTTATGGAAGACTGAGCTCTTTTCTCAAGTCTGGGTATATCACACTTCGTACTCGGGTTGTAAGGCAGTCTTGTTTACCCGATTCAATTTCTCCACTTCCTGATGGGGCAGTTACACCTGCCTCGGCGAGGTCAACGCCCTCAGGGTAATTTCCTGACATCAGTGTAGGTTTTTCTGTGTTTTCTTGTTCCTGGTGGATGAGTTCCTTGATGTATGTTGTCATCAATTCTTCTAAGGCTGTCATGTCTTCTGTGGATTGGTTACTTTTGTGTCTTTGCATGGGTCTTGAGGCTCGCGAGACACTCGACTCTGACTTTACCCTTTTCACTGACCATTTACCTAATCTACATTTCTGACATTTATCCCCAATTCTCCTACGACATAAATATATCACTATAACAACAACTACTACCACACCTACTATCGACAAGTAGGCCGAGAGGGGCAAATCAGATTCCATAGGTTCAAAATCAAATGAATTGTCAAGTTCATTTACCAACTCATCAATGAGGATTTCCTTTATATGCTTAAGTTTATGGGGTATCTTAATGTTTTTAACATTTGGTAGTCTTTGGGTCATTGGTTTCCAGAGTTCAATAGAGCCTACATAATAATTTGAAATCACCTGTTGAAAATGATCTGTTATGTTATATTTACTCTCTGAATGATAATATGAGGGCAAGGTCATATATTCATTTGATGCAGAACAACCTTCCGCAAGGGATAAGGTGTCAATAGGGTATCTGGTCACCACAGTACCAGGTTGGGTTCTGTAGGGGCATTTCAGTGTAAAGGTCAAATATCTATCATGGACAACTATCCATAGGCCATTGTTCAAACACTGGGCCATAGGGGAAGTGTTTGTATTTGTACTACTGTAGTACAATATTTAACTAAATTATTGGTCCAATTCATAAAAAAATTAACAATGCATTTCTTATTTCCCATTATAGTATACATTGGACAACGAAACCTGCAGTAGTTTTTAACGCTATTTACACATTGATTCATCTCCTCAATTGTCATTGTAACCAATTGTGTTTTCGCTTCATTGATTGCAAGAGCTTCTGCTTCTAATTTATAAGTCGCGAAAATATTTGTATGATTCGAACCAAGGTACGGAAGAGGAAGGTTATATGCTCGGTACATAGCAAACTTGCCAATCATGTCTATTAATGGAATGGAAATAACTACAATAAGTCTATCAGTACTAATAAGTATCGTACATGTCACTGTCTTATAAAATTCCCAAAGGTCAGTTTCCGGGTCAAAAGGAATTCTAACACCTGGGTCAAGTTTGCTTTCTACTTCTTTAAGGAGTTCGTACAAGTCTGGGGGTGAAATGACTGAAGGGCTTAAATGTCCTAAAGATAGCATATTGATCTGAAGTTTCAAATGATTAAGATAATTTCTAGCTAATTCAACTAATTCCTTTGCTTCACTAAGGGTCCTGTCGATCTTAGTGTATGTACTTAAATATTCATCAATATCTTGTATTGCTTCTGTTAAATTTAGAGCTATGCTTCTTAGATTCTCTACGGTATCAATCACGTCATTTATATTCCTTCTATTATCAGTGATTTGACTTTGGGCAGCATGAAGTATTGTTATGCTTTCCTTTACTGCATTGGCTTGATTACGTCTTAGGAGGTTTACGTTAGCTTCCTCGTAAGGATATAGATTAAAAACAAAGCTACAAGCTATAAGGGCTTTTTTTCTTTTCTTTTTTTCGGTCCCTTATTTTTCGTTTTCTGAAACGATTAAATCGATTCATGAATGAATCTCGTTGTTGTTAACGAAGAAAATATTTCAGACATTTTTAAACAGCTCTGAATTGTCCTTAGAGTCTCTTGATATATCTCTCTTAACTTTCTTAGAATCTTCATCTTTTCTATTGTGGAGTCCTTACATGGTTTATCTACTGCGGTGGAGGTTTTGGGGCGTAACTTCATTTGCAAATTTATTTACCGCATCAATCTCCATGTCATCAGCAGTACAACCAGTCTCAGACGCATCTACAAAATCATCATCATCATCGTCATCTGTCTGAGTGTCAGCGTTATTGTTTTCTTTTAACTTACCTTTCAATTGTGATAAGGGTATAAGTTCATCATCTGAATCAATAGGACTAGCTTTGTCCAATTCTCTGGTCCGGAGCCTTTGTCTTAGCTCCAGTAACGGAATATCATCCTCAGAGTCCGAATCTGACCTTTCTTGTCTTCTATATCTTATGACTCTTTTTAAGGATGTTTCCTCCTCAGACTCCTCTGAACTACTCTCAGGGGGAACTACATATGTCGATTTCCTTAAAGGTCGACCTATATTATCTTTGGGCAACTCCAATTCATCAACATTTGCTAATTGTAAATGCCTCGCGTGTGTCATCGTGACTTCACCTGTTAGCTGGTTTCTTACCTTACTGGTCTAGTTTGCTCTATAATCTTAAAGTACGGTATATCCACCTTTCCATTTGACTGGGGGCAATAATAAGAAGTGGTAACATGGTGGATATTCAATGCTTCTAGTGTCTCCTTTACTGATCTAGCGATATTCTCTGAACCGTTATCTGTAACCAGTTCTAATACGCTACCATATCTTGGGAATAGTTCTTCCAAAATAGACGTACAATGTTTGCTGCTGATTTGTCAGGGACAGGAAATGCTTCCGGAAAGCCAGAGTAAACATCTATGAACGACACGATGTATTTGTTTCCTGATAATGTCTGGGGGTAAGGGCCTGAAAAATTCATTGCTACCTTAGCAAAAGGGTATGGGGGTATTTGGCTGTCTTGAAGAGGAGGATGAGGGTTACTGTGACTTCTTGTTTGACAAGTCACACACTTTTCAATGTGTTGGTGAACCTTCTTGTATAGCAAAGGAAAATGATACTTCTTTCTTATTATGTCATATGTTTTGTCAACTGCCATATGACTTAGGAAATCATGATACTGTCTTATCACCATTCCTTCAAGTTCCTTCGGAATGTAAAGTCTCAGGACCGGGTCATCTGATTCCGCGTTTGACAAATAATACACTAAGTTATCAACAACCAAGAAGCGCTCCTCCTCACTCTTGGTTGCTTGTCCATTACAAAGTCTAAGTCTCAGCTTTGATATGTCTTCGTTATTGTCTTAAGTTTTTCTTATGTCTATGTCTTTAGGGAGATCCATATGAGGTTTAACAATATCGTCTGGAGTATCAACTGTACTACTGACGAAGTCTCTTGGCTTAAATTTGTTTGCTAATAAAGTTGAGAGCTCCAATATCTAAGGCTCTGTCATCTACGTCCAAGACATCATGAATGTCTTTAGTTTCCTGGGTTTCTCCTTGCTTATCCTGAGCTTCTTCTGTTGTATCTGTTGTAAGTCTCGATAGTAAGTCCGCGCAACAATTAAATCTACCTTCAATATATTCTACCTTACAATTATAAGACGCTACAGTAAGGGACCATCAGGAGAGTTTCTTATTCAATGTCTTCTTGTCTGAGAATATGTAAGAAAGTGGGCGATGGTCCGTTCTTATTACAAAGGAACTGTTGTGTAAGTAGTTATCAAGCTTCTGAAGAGCATATACCACAGCAAATGCTTCCTTCTCTATCACAGACCACCTACGCTGTGTTGGGCTAAGTTTATGTGACAAGTAATAAAGTGGCATTTCTTCACCTTCCTTTGTCTTCTATGTAAGACAAGCTCCTATGCATGTGTCTGATGCATCTGTATAAAGCACATATGGTTGGCTTGGGTCTGGGTATGCTAGTAGAGGTACTACTGTAAGACTTTCTTTAAGATAGTCAAATGACTTCTTACATTCTTCAGTCCATTTGAACCTAGCATATTTCTTGGTTAGTTCTGTAAGACATTCCGCTATTTTTGAGAAGTTGGGGATGTGCTTTCTGTAGTAACCGCACATTCCAATGAATGCTCTTACATCCCTCACGCAAGTAGGGGTTGGTAAGGCCCTAATAGCTTCAACTTTCTTTTGGTCCGGCTTTACACCTTTGTCCGTAATCATAAAGCCAACATATTCCGTCTCTTTCTTGAAGAACGTGCATTTCCTGAGCTTTAGTTTGAGTCCATGTTGTCTTAACTTGTTGAAGACTATCTGTAAGTGTTTCAGGTGTTCTTCGGCTCACCTACAGTAAATTATGACATCATCAAGGTAAGCTGTGGCGAATTGTTCGCATCCTTGTGAGACAATATTCCTCAATTCTTGGAAGACAGCAGAGGCGTTACTTAGTCCGAAAGGCATTCTGATGAATTTGAAAAGTCCTTTATGACAAGCAAAAGCTGTCCTTTGTTTACTTTCCTCGTCAAGTTCTACTTGCCAATATCCACTTTTTAAATCTAATGTAGTGAAATGTCTTGAGTGTCCTAGGAGGGTCAAAATGTCATCTATCAAAATCAAAGAAAGAGGTACTGACATCGGGGTAACAATCTCATTTAAACTCCTATAATCTACACACATTCTCTTACTTCCATCTTTCTTATCAACTACCACTATAAGCCAAAACTCCAGGGACTTCTAGACCTATCTATGACCTTTGCCTTTAACATCTCGTCAATAGCCTCGTCCACTACTTCACGTTTCTTCAGGGGTGTCCTGTAAGGTCGGTTCTTTATTGGTTTGTGATCTCCTGTTTCTATATGCATCTTAACTGTTTTTGTATGTCCAAGCTGAAAATCCTTTTTGGCGAATAGATCCTTGTTTCTTCTTAATATCTTTAGTGTCTCAGCACTGTACGCGTCTGGTACATCTACCTCCTTAAAATTTCTTCGTCTTTGTCTTCGTCTTTTGTCGCAGTTATACTTGAAATGTGTTTGTCTTCTAAGGCCTGTGTTTTGCCTACTACACTTCCTCGTTTTAGGTTGTTTGGTGATAGGGTAGTATCATGATAGGTATCTTGCGAGGGTTCGTAACCTTTGTAACGTCAAACCAGGTTCATCATATATACAAGTGTCATTTGGTGATATCTCTAAGAGCTTTGATCCTGGTATCTTAAAAGTTCTGGGGAGTCTTACCTGACATACCGTTGCTGTTTGCGGTCTTAACAATGTATTGTGGGTGGTCCTTATTATTGAGGCAATATGTATGTCTTCCTCTAATTGAACATAGGTCTTACCTATACGCATACAAGCAAGGTCAAAATACATTCTAAAGCCATTTTGTTTAAGAAAATCTAAACCAAGGATACAGTTTCTGTTCATGCCATCAACAACATAAAATTTATGTCTTAAGGTCAAATGTCTTATTTGAAATTAAATGTCTACTTAACCTATTGCCTTGAGCGGTGTACTGCTGACTGATTGGAGAGTCATGCTTTCTTTTCTTAGTCGTGGTTTATTCGGTAACATCTTAAAACTCCTATTGCTGATTATGGAAACCTCAGCACTTGTGTCTAAGAGAGCTCTTAATTTTTGTTTACCTATTTTTATCACAGTTGTACTTGGGTTACCTGATATTTCTATTTTCTTAGACACATGCTTCTTATTTCTTTTCAACCTCGCCCCAACGGTTTCCTTATGAAGCGAGGTCTTTAGTTTAACGGCCTACCTTTTCTTTTTAACTGGGGACATTTCTTTCTTATGTGACCTTTTTCATTACATTGAAAACATCTGAATTGTGATCTTTGTTTATTTCGACCTAATGACTGCACTTGTGGGGGTTCTGAGTTTGCACTCTGTTACCTGTACTATACGACCTATTTTCGGTTTGGTTCTGATATCTGCTATTGTCTGAATACCTATTTCTAGGGGCTCTATAAGGAGGAGCCTGCCTCTGTGTTTCCCTAAAACTATTCCTGTCAGGTACTGGGCGTGGTCTATGTCTTATGATATTGTTTTGTTTACATTTATAACACTGTCTCTGTCTGGTGTGGTCAATGTCCATTTGTACTTCTCGCCTCGTGTTAGTTTCGTTATGTCTAAAGTTAAAGTATGTGTCTTGCGTAGGGGCTACCTGAGGGTCATATACATGTTCCTGTCTCGGCCTTAAGACCATGTCATTGTCATAATTCATGTCTTGTCTTAGATTGAACCTTTTCCTAAGGTTCTGTTCGCGCATAGCTATATGTACCGCCCTCTCTAATGTGTCTGTGTCCTCGCGCATAACCTTTATCTTAACATAGTCGAAATGCAACCCATCACAAAAGGCGTTAACTAATTGTCTTTGAACAATGCCCTTTTCACATTCCTGGGTATCAGGGTACGCGTCTTCTGCTACTTGCAGGAGTCGTTCAGCGTATATCTGGACGCTTTCGTCCTGTTTCTGTATTGTTTTATTAATAAGGCCATAGCTTGATGCGAATCTGTGATGTCAGCGAATCTTTGTTTGAGGAGTTTTCGAAGGTCCTCCCAAGACAGATCTCACTCTAAATCGTCTAAATATCGTTTGATAAAATCCCCTATTGAACCTACACTTGTTTGATACGCTTTATTAGGGATTTCCTTGTCATCTAGCCCTACTAATTTCGCGTATTTTTCTATTTTTTTTATCCAGGTCTTGAATTTAGTGGGGTCACTCCCTTCGCTGTCATAGCCGCAGAGAAGTTCTTAAAATGTTATGCCATGTTTCTGAACATTACCTCACTATCGTCCTGAGCAATATTCTGATCTGGGGGCATATTTTGATTTTGTTCTGTCTGTGTTAGACATGCCATACGCTCAGTTAATTGGGCCATGTCTACATCTTAATTGAAAGACATTTTGTTTTTTTTAAATATTGCCAAAAATATGTATACTGACAGTACCTGGTTTTTAACTAACCAAATTATACCACTAAATACCTAAACAACATTAAAAATGGTCAGCTACTAGAGGTACTAATCAAAGTAGAGAAATTTCGCTTACCTTTAGCCGTCTGTTTCTTCGTCTTCAGGTTCTTTCTTTTCTTCTTTATATTGAAGAACCTGGTCATGCAGCACCAAATAACAAACCCTTTACCCCACCTTGTCGTCCTATGAATGGCGACAAGGAGTAGGGTAGAAGCTTGTTGACGGCTTATTTATTCAATGTGAAGTGTAGACAAGAGTTCTCTCTTTCTCTCTCTAATATGTGGCCCTAGAGGAGGCGGTGATGTAGGTAGATGTAAAGTGTATGTGAGGCGGAAGTACCCATTTTCAAACCTCAGTCACAGTCTTCAGTCTAATCTCCGTCTAGTTTCCATCTGACTGTTGCCTATTGCGGCCCTCTATTTATAATGATTGGGTACGTGACGGGTACACGTGCCGTTGGGACAATGCGTGCCCCAAAGGTTACCCAGCTCATCATAAACTGTCAAAATTTACTAATTTTGATGCAGGCTTAACAAAATAGAAATGTTTTGATTTTCTGACTGGACTTGGTTGAGGCTGGACAGAACCGCCTATAATATGCACATTTTGCACAAACTATACTGCGCAGTTAAACAGGTGTGTGGACTACGTGATGTCCTGTCATTCCTTCTAGAACATTCCACGTAGTCCCTACCATACCCATACCTATTCGGTAACAATTAACTAATAAGTTGGTCACCTAGTTTAACACGTGCATACACCGTCCGATGTCCTGTCATGCTTTTCAGAACATCCGACGTAGTCGCTACTAAGTAGGTGCCGTAACAATTTACTGATATTTCGGTCACCTAATTTGGCCATGCCTTAAAACAACAACCTAACTCTGGCTGCAAGCATGAGTAAACAATTTCGCGTTACTGACCTTTAAATATACTACACATCGGTACTAGGTCTAAGCAACATTATATATACCACAAATTAAACACAACCTAATAAATATATAAATGATTGTTATTAAATAACTAATACTTGTACTCTTAAAAATACACTATAGTTTAACTCATCCCCGCGATCCACAATTATCCACGGCTAACATGACAATTTATGTCAACGTCCAACAGGTACCCAACTTCCTGTTTACCTAGCGGGAATATTCAAATATCATATCTATTAATGATATTCATGGGGACTTAAGCAGGGCTACTAGCCTGCCTATCTCTATAGGGTTACAATCATCTATCACCAATAATATCATTAGGGCTTAAGCAAGGCTACCAGCCTGCCTACCTCTATTGGGTTACAGTACACGTTAAAAAGTTTTTTTTTACTTTTATAATTAAAAATACTTCCAGTGCTGCAACTTTATAAAAAGTGGCAAAAGCAGAAAGTTTAAACCTCAGGCAGACGGAGAAAAATATGTATAACACTTAAAAAGTTTTCACTATGACAAAAGAGCGAAAGTGATAGACCATACAACTTTAAGTATTCTACATTTATTGTTTATAAATAATTTGAGGATATCATATATTTTACAGTTGAGCATTTTCTTTCTAATTTTTAATCTGACATTTTGCTTAAAATCATATTTTTACATTTACATATGTCCCTATATAGTCAACTGAAGAGGTGTTGCGTTCAAATTAGCGTAAACGAAATGTATGAAGACACATCCAGTGCCAAACGTCTTCTTCATGCTTCGAAAAGATGTTAAATTATATGATAATTTGAATCAACTTTGTACGTACTTATTTTTACATTTTGCATTGTCACAGACCTATGACAGATTAGCTTTGAATTAATAATAAATGTATAGAAAGAAAGGAATGTGACATTTGGCAGTGAAAGTTAACTAACGTTTCCTCGTCATAAGTTGAAGAATTAAACACAATTTTTTTTTTAAAAAGTCATTTAGATTTATCGCCCTTGGTATTTATCTATTAACGTTCTTCGTTATTGCTACGATTCTCTGTCTAACCATGCTGTTTGCAACACTTATCCTTTATTGTGGCCCATACTGTGTAAGGTGATATAATATCTGTTGATAACCGTGTTAGAGAATAGAACATTGTACGCAAACAGCTAGGTCAAGCCCAACAAAGACAAAAACGTGACAATGATACTAGGCTATCAGAGACGTTATTCTACACAGACGACGAGGCCTATAAACGTGCCTCGGCCACCAAGGTTGGTAAGAGCTGAAACTCAAACCACCTTGGACAGGGCCGTACCTTGTAGTGGATTGCGGTCACCTAATATACGGAATTAAAAAAATCGAAAGGGGGCAATGTTCCTCCAAAACGATCGGCTTAAACGGAGGGGACGCGATCCCTATTTGGTAAAGACGGATGAAATGTGACCTAGTCCCTGACCGCAACCCGACTGGGGATCAGGGTGTATTACACCTGGTAGCTAAATTTAAAGGCTAGAAAGACAAACGGCAAAACCAATTTGCAGTAAGGTCGGGACGTCCGTCACCACCGAATGACATTCCGTCCGAACTCGCAGAGAAAAATGCAGGGACTACAAGCGCTCCAGGTCCGACTACTCGAGAGGCTGCAAAGGAAGCCACACCGTTACGTGCTTCCTTAGGTCTTGCCCTCTTACTTAAGCTTCATGGGGGTTAATACGTAAGAGAGTCACAATGGTAACAATGGACAAGAAATGCCTTGGCCTCTCAATTATTTTGTTTCAGATTGGATAACACTTGCTAAATGAGTCATTCCCCTACAGCCAAGAACATTGTCAGAGGCCTCCAAACTGGCCGACGGAGTGCCCAGCCTCAGCTGGTTCCGGGCGATCGGTTCCCTTCTCGGGGAGACATTTCCCTACAGCGACGCCTCCCTCGGCTGCATTAGGGAGGTATCCATTCCATCTGGAGGCCACGGCAACCGGAATTCCCCGTGCATTTCGGGGCGTGTAATTACCCCACAGGAAAAGTCCGCGCTCAGTACAAGCTACCGGGGAACCCCTCCCGCCGCTCAGGTAAGGCCTCCGGATTTTTTGTCGCTGTGTTGCCGTGACATACCGACAGACTTTTGGGGACGTGGATCCGGCTAAGCTTACGTTATTAGGGCGTCTCCTACACTGGAGGCACCAGCTGATCATACTTTGTCGACTCCCACTCCAGGTCGCTCGGGGTTACCATAATCTTGAGCGGTTCCCGTGTTCTGGTCATAGAGCCCCTGAGCCAAAACAACGGGTAATGCCAAACAATCTCGGCACCACCTTATGGAGTTTGGCTTACCTCAGCGGCGTGGAGCCACTTCCCTCAGAAGAGTGGCGCCAAAGCTCAATGCCAACGCCAGAAGAGTCTACCCTCTGAGGTAGGCTAAAGAACACAACACGGGAAAGGTTTTAGACCTTTCCATAAAAACGGCAAATGGGACTGTACCCCAGGGGTCATTGCCTTTTCTAATAAATAGCATCTTCTGTTACCCCTATTGGACCCCCCCCCCCCCTGCTCCAGGGGGGTCAGGGCACCATTTATGCAAAATCTGATCCCTTCCCCTAAGGATGTTTCTGGCAAAATTTGGTTGCAATCCATGCAGAACTCTAGGACAAGTAGCGATTTATAGGATTTACCTCTATTGCCCCTATTGGGCCCCGCCCCTTCTACCCCAGGGAGGTCAGGGTCACCATTTATGGAAAATCTGATCCCCTTCCCCTAAGGAAGTTTCTGACCAAGTTTTGTTAAAATCCATGCAGTACTTTGTGACAAGTAGCGATTTAAAGGAAATGTTGACGGACGGACGGCGGACGGCCAGATGAGCTAATAAAACGTCTATGAAGTTTTGCACATCTATAATTTTCAGTCCCCCATCCTTATAGTTCTGAGTAATAGCATCTTCTTTTTTTAATTTTCTGGGATTAACTATCGCATAGAAACTAAAATAAGATATTTAAATTTGGAAGAAGCTTTTCTAATGGGTTTGTTTTTGATAAGGTGGTAAATGAGTAATTAAGCTAAAAAATAAGTAAAGATTTAATTATGTTGATTCCTCCTATTGGAGTTAGTCTGCGTCTTTTCCATATGTTAATATATACTTTAATTTTACAATTTTTTATCGAAAATTTTTTTTTGGAATCTCGCTTAAATTGACCGAAAAATCAATTCACAAAAAATGAATTTGTTTCTACCCCATAAAATATTATATTCTTAAAACTTTTCCTCGCTGTACTTGTTGCTTCCTATACATATCAGTACTTGTGTTTTACTGGTGTTGACAAAAGAAGTCCTGATATTTTTGTTTATAAAATTGTTTAGTCCATTTATTGACTCCATTAATGACCTCTCTGATCCATCTAGTATTAGACCTTTATCATCAGCGTATTGTAAGTTCAAGATGTCTACATTATCAATTTGGATACCTTTTATTTCGATATTTGACCTTAGTCTAGCAGCTAGTATTCCTACACAAAGAATAAAAATGTATGGGGCGATCGGATCTCCATGACGGCAACCGCGTTGGATAGAGACGGACAAAGATTTCCACCTTGCTTTACAAGTGACAATACATTGTTATGTGATGATTTGACCCCTTTTTCATACCCACCCCAAAATTGAAATAATTTAACACATTATCAATAAATTTCCAAGAAACATAATCAAAAGCTTTGTCAAAGTCTATCAAGAGTATCATAACTGGAATGGTTAAATATTCTGCATAACATATTACATCATAAGTGTTTGAATATTTTCTCCAATATAGTGTCCTGATAAGAAACCTGTCTGATCTTCATTTATTAATTTATCTAGCACTGACCGAGTTCTATGAGAGATGACACCAGATGTAATTTTATAAACAGTATTTAAAAGAGTATTTGGTCTCCAGTTGTTTGAAAGGTGGAGTGGTATCCCCTTTGGTAAACATGCAATAATGCCTTGTCTTTGAGTTATATAAAATTGACCTATCGAGAAACTAAAATTAATTGATCTTACAATGAACTCTCCAAAATATTTCCAAAACATTTAAAAAAAATTCTACTGTGAGCCATCAGAGCCCGGGCTTTTTTTAAATTCTAACCTTTCTGACTCAAAATTACTTTTGGAACCTCACAACCATTGAGATAATGATCTAAAGCTTTATAAATCAGTGTAAATAGATTGAACTTTGGGGTTATTTTTGAGGTAAACAAAATTATTATCAAGATCAAAAAATATAATGTAGGCTTTTCTCCCTCCTCAATCTATTTTGCCCTCGACCTAACAATACTTTCCTTAAATTTTCGTATATGTAATATTCTAATTCCCTTTTCTTTTTTCCCAATTAAACCAGATCTGGATCGGTTTTGTCTTCAAACAGTTCTATCATTTTCTTCTAATAGGTTATTTCGATTTTTCTTGTAAGATGCGTAAGATATTGATTTTCCTCTTTTTCTTAAAAAGGGTTTCTTTAAAAGGTTGGTCATTAATAGTAAACTGAATAGTATGATTAGGTATGTCAGAAAGAGAGTCTAAATTATATACAAGCAAGGCATATTGTTATTAAGTGTTTTCAATGCATTTTTTCACTACATATAAATATTAAAGATCTGATAATAGAGTATTGTTAACTTTCCAAAGACTCCTCCCTCTTTTAAAATCATTTAGTTTAAATTTCAAACAGTGGCAGAATGATCCGATCGGTAACTCGGCTCTATTCTTGACTAATTTATACCTGACAAAAAGTTTACAGATAAGAGAAAAAAATCTAGTCTAGCCTGTTTGATTGGATTGCTTCGACGCTAAGTGTATCTCCTACTGTCGGAGTGGTGTTCCCTGTAAATATCTATCAAGTTATAGGGTGTCAATCATTTCCAAGACTTTTTCCCTAGCAGCGATATTGTTAATATTCTTGTACGTGTCATCATAATCTAACTTAGGATCAAGTACTAAATTAAAATCTCCCGGAGCAATGATGCTATCATTACCAAAATTATCTATATAATAAAAATAATAATCCATACATATTTACTAATTAGTAACAAGTCTTCTTCACCGATAAATATAAAAATTGAGATTTATAACATTGGGAAATGCGTCAAACAGTTTATTTACAAATAGAGACCTTGATTAGAATGGAAAAATAATGGAAAAAATAATCAAATGTATTGTAACGGGAGGGGTGTACTCACACGTGCACCCGCTCCGCGCACATGTGTGTACTGACCAACCCGTGTTCGAATCGAGTTTCACGTGTTTTAAAGTACATTATTGGCTCCTGAAAGAAATGACAAAGGCGTTTGAACATTGCCATTAACGTTTATTACGGAGACATAAAATGACAAGGGCCCAAACAAAAGTAAACAATTACCGCAGCGGTTCAACTACACATATCGACATGACACTTTACACATGACATACACTGATATCCTTTGAGACGGTCCCCCAACCCTCATACCGCTAAATTCCTATTAACCCCCATGTATAAAGCTTATCTAACAACCACCCACCCGCGTAATACCTAAGTAAGAGAGGAAAAGAAATGTGACCGTAGGCTCACGAAGTTAATCGTAATAGCGGCCCAAATACCTGCAGACACGGCGTGATATAAATATCCCGAGCACACAATCCCGACTAACGTCCAATCAGAATACCGAATGCTTTCACTTCGTAAACGAGGAGAGCGTGCATAGTGTCACAAGTAACCATATAGAACAGGCGGCAAATGCTAACTTAGGCTATAATTTACATAAGAATGATTTGAAACATCGCGAGACAAATGCCTAACAACGAGAGGTAAACGAATTGGAAACGAACTGACAGAAAATTAAGAAACTAAAGTCAATCCCGTTACAGTACTATACAAATGTAATCAACTCATCGGAATATGTTTAGAAATAGAAATTATCCTCTGTATACCTTCCAAAAACGAAAAAAATCACTGAACAGAATAACAATTTCTCTGACAAAGCACTTTTACATATACTATCTTGAATGAGTCGGTAGACCAGGGAAAACACACGATCCTTGTTATGTTATATCACTCAAAGTTGACAATGTAAACAGCCAAACATTCTGATCGCTTACCAGATTAAAATCTGGTCTCTGTCAACACCAATCTATATCATATTCATTTAACTCATCATGAGTGTCCCCCTGTTGGGCTCCGCGGTGTATGGGGGCACAGATAGCAAATAGTAATAAACTCTGAAAGATGGCTCCAAAAACAAATAAATGAACTAAAATCAAACTATCCCCTAAAAGGAACTAAACGCTACCACAAATCAACAAACAAAATTCGGTACGACAATCACATTCCCAAAGATTCTGGTCATGTCCTCTACATAGAGCGGCAAGATCACTGCAGGGTTATCGCCTCTAATATTGCGAAATGGCATCAAAGGCATTGCCATCGATGTCAAATCTGTAAAATCTTCGGGGTCGGATGATCTCCTAATAGAGGTTTTCCGTAAGCAACAAGTGGAGAACCTCCTTGGAACCACCAGTTTTACTCACAACTCATCATTGAATTGCAACAAGGGGTAATCAGGTGCCCAATCTTGCGCAATGACAATGAGGCCGACATACTGTTATACTTCCAAGAGGAGATCATTCCGGTCTCTCTTGTTAAACGCAATATGACCAGAACTTGGTCCTAACAAACACTTTCGTATTGACATTCCTTAAAATAAAATTACCACAGAGCGTTACTATTGGTTACCAACGTTATACTGGCACCGTCCACATCCCTAATTCATTGAGTTGCCGTAACTGCCAGAGGTACGGCCATCATGAAAGCAAATGTAGACGGAAAATGGTAGGTCAGCGCTGCGCCTTATGTCAATTGCAACGGTGATCATGCTGCGTTGGCTCGAGCCTGTCCATCCTGGACTCAAGGGAGATATTGCGGGTCAAATATACCCGTATTGTCTCTTTCCCTGAGACTAGAGAATAGTCGAGAGTTCCGACATTATTTTGTCCACCTATGCACAGGTCACTCGCGCAAAGACACCGGTTGACAGTATCATAGTCATGCACGTGTCAATCCAGGCCATAGTAGATGAGCCTGCCTGGAAAAAAGCATTACTGATACTGAGGCCTTAGGTCATCGTGGGGGGACCCGAAACGGTTCAAGTTGGTTCCACCAAAACAACCTCTAACATCACAGACAAAGCCACATCACATATCACAGACAAAATCACCTGCTGAGAAGCCAATAGTTGAAACGCCAATTCCATTGGCGTATCCAATACATGCACGCCCAAACATACAAACAACACAAAACACACGAACAAATATTACCACGACTCGTCATAGATGAACTCTGTCGCAACCGGCTATTGACGTTAAACAGGTTGCGACTAGCAACCACACCACCACAGCACCAACGGCATACAGAAGCCGCTTATGTAGACTGCCGAGGCTCCCATCAATAAAAATCAGCCCAGTAAGGGATCAGATTACCTTGTCCGTTGTCGGAACATCTATGATTTTCTCGCAGACGAAAGCGAGTTTGACGAAAGCACATTTACTGTCAGTGAGCATCATAGTGACCAACACTACCATTTCAACATTCGTGGATTTAAAGCCAACTAAACATCTTATGCAAACAAAGAACCCATCCTTTTTCTGCCTGCAAGAAATAATGCTGAAAGCCAACATCAATCTCAGACAATTTACATTATACACAAACACTCCAACAACAGACGACCGCATAAAAGCGTTCCCCACAGACACACCCAGCTAAATACCACATTACAAGCTGCTTCCGTAAGTGCAACTCTTCACAGGAAAAAAATCTGTTTTATATATTTACCTGTAAATAACCCATTTAGTTGTGATGACATGAGTAACATCGTATCACAACTACCAGTGCCATATGTCATCTATAATGATCATTAAAGCTTTCACAGAATCGCTCACTTCTATCGCTACAAAAAGTATACCACAATCCATGCCAAAACCTAGAGTTCCTTCTCTTAAATGGTATTTTGCTGTGTTGCATTTTACATCTAATTTAAGTAACTATCAAAGTACCATTAGCATACTTATATTAACTTTCTTTTACTTTCAGCTTTCACTATTTCATCAATAAGTCTGACAATTTATTGTCAGTAAAGACAGTTAAGCACCATCAATCATTGAGGCAAACAAGTATTCAAGCTGGCTTGAAGCCAAACAGATCACTTCTGAGGATCAACCATTAGATGGAACATCAACTAATCAAGCTTTTGATTTTGAAGAAAATGAGTAGCAGGCTAAACAGTTTTAGTATTCTCATCAAAGTTGTAACACTCACTACAGATATCGATAGTATTATTACGGCTGACATTCCAGCCACAGAGTTACGTCGTGTGCATGAGGTTCCAGCCTAGTATTCGTAAATTATTACAGAATTACACAAACGTATCAGAAAAGTTCTTAGAGTTCCTCACCAAAGAAAAGTCACAGAGAAAAAGTCTAATCTCCTATCACATCGTTCACATTTAGAATCTAGAGTACAACAGACTCTTTCTCAACTCAGTGTGGATATTGGAATTACCGACATTGGAACAAAACACAAAGCAATTGTCAAGAGATCAAGAACACGAAAGGAATAAAAGTACTCAGGAAAGCAGTGACTATATTTCAACATACTCATCAGTCATAAAACCGCGTATTGAACTGGGCGCAACTTAGTTTCAGTGAGAAGTTAAAAAGAGGCTAAGCTAAGGAAAGAGAAAGACAGGCTAGAGTAACAGGAATTCAAAACTCAAGCAGCTACTGCCAAGAAGAAGTCAGTGCATAGATTTTACACATTTTTGATGAAGTAAGAAATGACAATGTCTAGACGTTCACAATTTGATGACATTCCCGAGAATTACAAATGTTGGAAGGTTAGCTTCCATGCCATTATGAAAGAGGTAGACGCAAATCCATTAGAAGAGCTTGACTTGCTGGTCAAGTGGTTGGACCCTAAATATCAACGTCATATAAAAAGCATACGGGCATCAATAGCTCGGATAAAAGTTTTCTACGGACGGAAAGACAGACAGAAGGACAGACAGGCAAGCTGATTCAAGTATACTCCGCTAACTTCGTTACGGGGTGTGTGTATAAATATATTGAGTGTGGGTTCTTTTAAATTTTGTAATTGAGAGAAAGTGGAGATTTTAGGACTTATAACAAGATGCATAACGCTTGGCTTCTGTTTTCAAAGGTGAAATCTAAATTTATAGTAGCTTAAATGTGACAGAAAAATACGGTTTCGAATTGAGTATTGTAATGTGGACCAGGATTTGGGTGAATATCACCACAAATAGATAACATGTAATACAAATTGTAGAGAAATGAGGTGAGACTACTTGTATTAAGCATTTAATATGAAGTAACGCGAATATATTTAATTTATTATTTATTTATATTTTAAATCTGTATCCTTTGCTTAATTTATAGGTAAACTAGATTAATTTGATGAACCTTTAAGTCATCTTTCTTTAAATAAGTAGGCAATTGATTGGCTCTCTTGTAATTACCGAAAGTGGTAGTTGCCCATTTTCTTAACATAATATAGGACTTACCCATCAAGTTCCGCAGTCTCTATGTAACACAAGCCTCTTCTCTGACTGGTAGATAGAAGTAGGATGTCCGCCTAGAAACAAAATCAAAGAATGGAATTTATTTGTGTCAACATAAGCCGCTGTCATACTACACTGAAACGAAATGCATAATATGAACAATACCATATATTGATACGACAATTTGTCCACTGTCGTTATTTTTTGTTTTATAGTAGAGTGGCATAGGGGTAAATCATGCATTTTTTACACAATCATGAAACCTAATGAAGTTTGAATTACGAGGAGTCTAGACTACCAAATCAGTATTTACATCGGAAACCATTGCAGAATGTACATTATGTACCTACTTCCGGTGTTTTTACAATATGGCCTAGAAATGATATATCATGCTGCACATCTCAACAAAAACATGAAACTTGGCATGTTATTAGCCAAGACTACCAAAATAATATCAAAAGCAGGGGCCATTGAAAAAAAGTACATACTTCTGGTATTTCCAAGATGGCCGCCGATTCAATAGGCGAAACTACGAAATCATTAAAATGAGTATGATGGTTATAAAGCAAACTTTTGCTTACTTCCGGTAGGTAAACATACGATAAAACAATATATTTAGCCTAATTTTAGTTAAAATACCGTTTATATCAGACACGCGGTTGATAGTGTCGATATTGGAACCTTTTGATCATATATATTTATATTGAAAAACTTTTCCCATGGTAGCATTAATATGACAGTAATCATCGTTAATTTGGATTTTTTGAACCTTAAACATGTTTTTTGTTTTGTTGTTTTGTTGGGTATTTTTGGGGGTATTTTTCATTCTTTTCTTTTTGTCATTTTTTGTCATTTTTTCTAATAATTTCTTTTATTTGCATTAACTTCTGGACGTTAAATGTAAACCACTTTTACAAATTATTAATTATTTTGGTAAAGCAATGTGTTTGGTTTCATAATACTTTTATTATGCATAATTCTACCATGTTAAAAATGATCCACCTCCGATAGAGCATAAACGATATTCATCATTTTAACAATAATTGGTGTCTAATCGTGTATATATGCACACATGTGTATGTCTAATTAACACAAAACCTAATATGAAATAATTCATTTTGCTTTTGATGCATGCGTATGCAGTACTTAATTCCAGATAGGTCATAGTGCAACGGATTTTGTCGGGATTTGATTAACAATTTTTATTATTTTTATCTTGAAGGTAAATTAGAAGCTCAAACTTTTCAGTTATGGTAATGGTGTTAAGTAACTTTTGTAACTGAAGAAAAATACTTAATCGTCTGCTCCTGTTTTTGATAGAGAAAAAAATGTACTTTTGTAAGCGATGGAGCATCTTTAAGTAAAGTCAGTAAGCCAATATATTTTGCTTTATTGTAGTTCATAGTGTAAATACAGTTTCCTATTTTCTTGATATTATTACTTCTATCAGAATATTTTTTGTTCCTTCGTAACGAATTACGAATACAGATATTTTAACGTATGATATATATTAACAATTTAATAGCAAGTACACGTGCAATGTACTTGATCCATGATTGTCAATGTGTATGATATGCTTTACGTTACCCTCAATGTTTCAATCAACTTATAAAAAAATATCCTCAAAAACCAAATATTTACGTCCGGTTTTTCATTCATTCCACCTTTTATTGACCATGATGGAGGCTATATATAAATAGAAAATACCGGAAGTAGGTACAATGTCCTTTTTGCGATAGCTAGCGGTTTAAATATCATTTTGATTGTCTTGATTACTCGCATGCTACTAGTTTTTCCAACGGAAATGAACGCTATGTCGAATGATACCGGAAGTAGGTACTTTTTTAATGGTTCCCAGTTTATATCTTATTTTGATTGACTTGCACACTCACATGCCATTTTTTATGCTTTTATCAATTTGGTTTTATTTGTTTAACGTCCTATTAACAGCCATGATCATGTTAGGACGTGCCAGGTTGTTTTTGATGGAGGAAAGAGTGCCCGAAGAAAACCCACCGACCGGCAAACAGTAGAATGGCAACTGCCCCACATGGGATTCGAACCCAAGAGATGGAGGGTTTGTGGTAATATGTTAAAACACCTTAACCACTCAGCCACCGCGGCCCCAAAATCGTTTATCAAAAATTGCAGTCTACTATTTCATAACTTCTCCAGGTATTGTCTACGAAAATGTCAGCTACTCACATGACATTTTTATGAATTTTACAAAATGTGCAGTGTGTTATATCGTTATTTTTCTAAGTTTCGCCAACAAAAATGGCTGCCATCTTGACAAATTCCGGAAGTGTATACGTTATATACACGTTTCATTGACTTCCTGTATAATGCTTATTCCTGGTTGTCTTGGCTACTTAAATGCCAAGTTCAATGCTTTTATAAAAAAAAGTGCAGCTAGTTATTTTATTATTTTCTTAGTTTCACCACAAAAATGGCGGCCAACTTGAAAAATACCGGAAGTAGGCACATTTTGCAGTGGCTCCCGAACTGGAATAGCCGGATACTACCCACATATGACCTTAACCACTAAACCATCCGATCATCAATCGAATTATACTAATAAAAAACTACATACTGACACTTGGTTATCTTTTTCTATCTTGATGATATCCCCAACAACAACGTTTTGCCATTCTACCTCCTTCGGCATACTGTTTCGTAGAACGTGAGTCTTCCGTTGGTTGACCTCTGTATCACTTTGATATCGTTTCTGTAATCACAAAATGGTAAAGTTTCCGTGCTGCAAACGATCGTTTATTTCATCCTTTAAATTACAGATGTCAGTGGCATACAGAAGAGCCTAATCCCATTTACCACAACGATGCACTTTCATTATTAACCATTTTGATTATATTGAAATACATTTTGTATATAGCCTGTATTCTGCTATTTATCTGCATCTATTATAACATTGTTAATCACTTTTTAAAACAAGAGTACGATAATAAGTTCAAGATATTTTGTGATAACAATCATATCAGGCTTTAGCCTAAAGAAGAATGACCATGTTATAATAAAATGAACTCTCATAAATACGGGTAAAATTCTTATCCCCTTCAATATATTCATGTTTTTTTCTGAGGCTGTATCACATGGCTACCCGTGCAATAAACGGTGTGACGTCTCTATGAAACCAAACAACGGCCGAAACTATACATATTCTTCTTATGTTATCTTCAGAAACCATGTTTGTATGCTCTTAAAGAAAAAAAAATATCACGAATTTTATACCTCATTTGATTATTTTAAACTAGTTTTCCTTCACAGCTATTAATACAATATATCGTGATTTCAGTGTCAAATCATTTTCACTGAGTGTAAATTTCGATTTCATATCGAAAGAACTTACTTTTTCAATACAACCGTGCAGGAATTGTTGTTCATATTATTTGTTAGTTGCGGAGATAATTCATCTTGATCGTGAAGTTAGCGAGAATGAATCGCCCACGTTACCGTACCGAGACAAAATGTAGTTGGGGTTTGCCAGTCATTATAAGAACGGATAAAAAATCAGACTGCCAGTGGTATAAACTGGATAATGATACGAGCTTGCAACTGTTTATAAATATCTTGAGAATTGAGAATGGAAGCACTTAAAATCTTTTAATAAGATAAAATGTTTTATAGGTTTCTAAATTCACATTAAGGAGGATTTTGTAAAGTTAGAAGTAGCAGCAACCGAGATACTTAAAATGTATTTAAACTTACAAAATCAACATATAAATCTTTTCCACCAGTGACTCCCAATAGAACAATTAAGGGTAGAAAAGTATAATACCATGACCATTCGGATGTGGGTTCGTCCCATTTTGTAATACTCTGAAAGCAAGAACATTTATATAAAACATTTCAAGTCATTCCAATAGACCATTAATAAAATACACATTATTCTAAATATGAATCGAATTTCATGTTTTCCACTATGTGTCACTCGAGTTTAACTTTATATAACTTCTTGTACATGACTGTGTGCTATGTTTAGGCATAACTTGTTACGCTTATTTCTTTCTAGAGACCTCAAATTTTAAGTTAGCCAGGTCTCCATGAACGCTTGGTCCACGTCCCGAGACTGGGTCACTGGTCTCTTGCGGATGCACACCACTTTTGGGGGTGTGATGTGCGTCCGCGTGATATCAGTGTAGCTGAAGGCTTTCACAGTAGCCCCAATTTGAGCAAACCAATTTTCCGTGGGTTGCATCTCGTATCCGGGGAAGGAGGTCCTGGTGGTTGAATAGGTTTTGCTCTTTTTTCTTCTTTTGTTTACTATTACAAACTACTTTGGCTTCAGACTCCGGTTAGACGACAGGTAATATGGGCACTGTATTATCAATCGGCTGGTCATGCCGAGCCCTTGGCTCCTAGATTTCCAAGAAGGCGGTGGCTTAGGGTCAATCGCGAGTTTGTTTTAAATTGCCTTGATTCTGATCGATCTTGTGGTTGTACTTTCACAAGAATAACATTTATTATTTAATATTCTTCCCAGTATACTATCTGTGTATCCCTTGCACTTTGACACTGGATATCCATATCCTTATCATCATGAGTGTCCCCCTGTTGGGCTCCGAGGTGGGTTCGGGAACATATATCGAATAGAATAAACTCTGAAAGATGGCTTCCAAAACAAACAATAAAAAAGAACTACAATCAAAATCTCCCCAAAAGGAACCAACCACAAATCAACAAAGAAAAAACAGTACAACAAACACATTCCCACAGTTTCTGGTCATGTCCTCTACACAGAGTGGCAAGACCACTGCAGGTTTATAGCCTCTATTATTACGAAAGGGCATCAAATGTATTGCTAGCGATGTCAAATCTGTCAAGCCTTTGGGATCGGGTGATTTCCTAATAGAGGTTTTTCGCGAGCAACAAGCGGAGAACCTCCTTGGAACCAACAGTTTTGCCGGCCTCAGTGTGTGTGTAAAACCACACTCGTCATTGAATTGTAGCAAGGGGGTAATCAGGTACCCGACATTGTGCAATGAAAATGAGACCGACATACTGATATACTTTCAAGAGGAGTGTATTCCGGTCACGTACGTGAAAAGAATCATGACCAGAAATAGTGGGGAACTTGGTCCCAACACACACCTTTGACGTTCACTACACCAACGTCTACATACCAAATCCATTGAGGTGCCGTAACTGCCAGAGGTACGGCCATCATGAGAGCAATTGTAGACGGAATATGGTATGTCAGTACTGTGGCCGTGAAGGTCACGATGACAGAGAAAATTGTGACATTGTCGGCCTTTTCTGTGTCAATTGCAACGGTGATCATGCTGCTTCGGCTCGAGCCTGTCCTTCCTGGACTCGGGAGAAGGAGATATTGCGGGTCAAATACACCCTCTTTCCCTGAGACTAGGAGGATTGTTGAGAGCACGGACACTAATGTGTCAACCTATGCGCATATCACACGCGCAAAGACACCGGTTGACAGTGTCACCGTTAAGCACGTCTAGGTCCAGGCCTTAGTGGAAAAAGTTGCTTGGGGCAATAATGTACCAGACGTTGCTGGTACTGAGGCCTGCAAAGTAATCGTTGGGGACCCGAAAAGGTTCAAGTCGGGTCCACCTAAACCGCAAAATAAACCACAAAACAAACCACAACAAAAACCACCTACTGGGCCACCTGGAGCTAAAACGCCAATCCCTCCGGCGTCTCCATAGTGGAGCGGCTGAGCATAAAAATCTTTCAAATTTTGAAGAAAGCATGAAACTTTGCATATGACCTTTTTAGCACATAAGGATTCAGGAAAAATGGACCCCTAAAAATCACGGCCCCTAGCGGTCGCCATATTGGTTTTCAAAATGGCCACCAAAAACCACCTTCTGCGACCCATATCTTACATTCTATACCAGCTAAACCCAAACTCTAAACATCTTCACCCATATTATTGATACTTAGGAACATTTTGGTAGAGTTAAAGATGCTCCACCGCTGTCAAATGGAAATTTTTCACTATCAAAAACAGGATCAGACGATTTAGTATTTTTCTTCAGTTACAAAAGTTACTTACTTAACACTTTTACCACCATTGGGAAATTTGAGCTTCTTATTTTACTTCAAGATAAAAATATTAGAAATAATTAATTGTATCCCGAAAAAATTCCGTGGCGCTGTGTTTTATATAGAATGAAGTTCTGACTGCGCATGCACCAAAGCAAAATAAATTATTTTATATATTTTTTTTGTTAATTAGACATATAAATACACGATGAAACACCAATTGTTGTTCAAATGATGAATATCATTTATGCTCTGTCGGTGGTGGAGCATCTTTAAACTTCATGCAGGAGTACCGCCATTTTGTTTTTCAAGATGGCCGCGAGATATATCTGTATGAAATATTTAAATGGATTAGCTTACTTTTAGCAAATAAACACCTGCAAATAAAGTGAGAGTATCCATATTATTGTAATGTTCGATACATACATAATTTGATTATTATCTTAATTTCAATATGACCGCCATTTTGAAATCCAACATTGCCGTATCAATTTAAGTTGTTTCCCTATTTATCCGTAAAAATCAAGCTAACACTATTAAACGTCTGCATGTTCAGCTATATTATTGATACTTTTTATTATTATTACTTAGGAAAATATTCTGGTGTTCTAGGGTTAAACTTCATGTAGAAAGACCGACATTTTGTATTTCAAGATGGCCGCCAACTAATTTTACCTATATATATATACAATAATAACAATTGGCTAAGCTGAATTCGGTATATTTTAAATAAATAATAAAACCTTCAAATACAGTGAATATTTATAATTTTTAGCGTTTTATACAAAACAATTTGATTCTTATTTGAATTTCAAAATTGTCTTCAATATGAAATTCAAGATGTCCGATAGTATTAAATTAAAAGTACATAACTTAACCAAAATGGCTGATAAAATCGGATACACAACTTAGAAACTTGAGTCCCAGATGATATTAATTTCTATGAATATTAGACACACCGTTATTCTCTGGGTCGCTTATAATCCCCGACGTCGTCCTTATAAACACACCGTGATTGACTTTCACTTCGGTCATCAGAAAACGTTTAACCATTTCATTATTTTGGACAGGTAGCAGACCTTTTAACTCTTTCAGTCTACAGCAGATTGGAAAGCGCGCCTTACACCCGTTTTAATGCCTAAACGATAATTGTAGTTCTAGAATCAAATTGTTGGTAAGGAAAAAATAATGTTGCTAGGGACATTTTCAATGACAAATGGTCCTAAAATTTCACTTTTTATATAATTAATTATTTCTAAGCATACTCAATAAGCTTCCAACAGTGATATTTATTTTTTGAATGAAACAAATACAACATTGAAAGAATAACAAACAGAAATGACCCTATTTTTCTAGTAAAAATGTGTAAAAATGACCTAATTTCAGTCATCCAATAAGAAAACAGATTAATTTTTCTACCCAATTTTATTTTTTCTTTCGTTACTTAAACCTCCATTAATGATCCTCAGTAATATAAATTGCATGGCAAATGTACGGATTTTCCATAATTTTTCAACAAAAAGTACACATTTTTCGTCAATTTTTGGAAGTCAGGGATGTGGCTATTTACTGTTACCATAGCAACCATCCTATAATTTGGATTGTTTATTGATGATTTTTTTTAATCAAATATACTTCATATTATGAAATATATTGTTTACATACAAATGTCATTTCCATAAATGCTTGAATTTCCCATACAAATATCCTTCTTTTTCAACATTTCTCCAATTATGAGACCTTGTTGCCATGACAACCAAATTTCCATGCTAATCAGTAAAATGGCCTTCCAAACAACTTAATTCTTTATGGAATTTGTTTCTTAACCAAAGGGGGTTACTTTAAAGTATATGTTTTGAATTTCTATTTTTTTCACTTTCCACCTAAAGCTTGATGCTTATTGGCACGGCCTCTTAATTACCTCAGACACAATATTCTAGGTCCACTTTCAGCATGGTTATATCTAGCGTGTTGTGTCAGTACTGCGGTGCCATGAGTGACAGCGCTTAGTGTTGAGGTTTTGTTTGGATTAAATATCGCTTGTAAATTAAATATTTTGTTTCAATCAAAAGTTAGTGTACATATTCATTATATTTCAAACTTATGTTTCAATATGCAGTCTGCGTGTAAATTATTCTCTATATCTACAAGTCTAAAAAGCGAAAATGAAAAAGGCAAGGTTTTTTTTCCATTATTAAAGATATAGAATCTAAAATATATTGCAAAATTGAAACAAGAAAAAAAGAAACTTAAAAGACAATTATTTGTGAAAGAGAAAGAGACAATGTATAGTAGCATGTTAAAGTATGGTGAACAATATAAACTGTCTTTTTAATGCATATTTAAAAATAGCATGCAAGTACATAGGCAATAAATTTGTGACATGAAAATTATATAAAAAAAAATTAAAAATCCGACCTACCTACCCTATTTTTTTGCCTCATGTGACCCTAAAAACTGTTTTTGGTCTAACGAATATATTTTGGATAAAGCATGATGCATATGGATGATATCACATCACTGTCTCTGACCACAGGAAGGGAAAATATCTAAACACTAGATCACTTTTGCGCGCATCCGAGATACTTTGGGTGATGGAGATTCATCTCAATATCAGATCTGTAAACAGAAGTACTAAATGCAAGGATATCATTTGGGATTCGTTCTCTACCTCTATGACATATTTTTAACAAATGTGAGGTGTATCTCCGAACTAGAACCCCCGGTTGCATTGCAGGCTTAGGAGATAAAGATGGTAGTGGCCCTAAAAATTAACCACAAACAAGTCCTTGCGAAGATAGTCATACGTACCTCAATGATTTAGTTTTACAAATGTTAGCTGTGCCTCCGAGTTATAACTCCAAATTTCATGGCAGGCTTAGGAAATAAAAATGGCAAAGGTAAGACAAATCATGGTGTTAGATTAAGAACAGAGATGAAGCGCTATGCTAGCAGTGCAGTATATGCAAACTAAATCCACCTCAATACATAACCACAATCAGTAAAACATGCATACGGCACCAAGGACTGGGTGAAAATAAACAGCCATTGGGAACAAGAGAACTGTTAGTCTTCAAAGAGAAAGTATATATGGTCATTAAAACTAAGTGCAAATTGTGGAGACGATAGAGAGTATAAACAAGATTGGGAACCACATAGACTGAAAACTAACTTATTGGTATCTTAATCTGGAACCTTGCCCACTTTATTTCAGGTTGATATCGATATGTGACAAAAAGTAGTGTAGCTCCTGATTGCGGACAATTACTCTTGCACTTTCTACAACCCCAGCTCATTAAAGAAAGTATAGCGGTCGCCCTGAGAATGTACTAAGTAAATTGACACACAACTTGAAAAGATTAAAGAAGACGTAGCCACTAAAATACAATACTTTCGTCAATTTCAATTGTTTTATTTAATGGTAAAGAGGGATGACAGATGTCTTCATGATTAGAAGAAGGACGCCATACATGAACATGAGAAATAAGGTAGATTGTGTTCTTAGACACCATACGGTGAACTGTTTGTCTAGATGTTCTCAAGTGGTTATGGATAACGTCGCAGTTCCATCGGAGTTACACTGTGTGGAGTGATTTGAAAGTAGGAAGCCGAAGTATAAAGGGTTTATATAAGATATCAATACCCTGGGATATAAGAATTGGTGTTCCTGTTTCCTGCATGTTCAACTTAAGAGTTATTTCCAACATAATGGGCAGTGACAAGAAATAAGATGTAGATGTACTGTCAAAACAGGAGAGAAGGCGCCCGACTGATCGCAGTAGAAGCGACAAGGTAAGAGCTGGGAGATATCCACAGATGGGGAGTGATTTGGCCAGTCACTGTTGACTTGCGACTTTGAAGATGTTACAGTTGAGGACTCGATGAAGCACATGAAAGTTGATCATCTGATGACGCCTGTAGAGTTGCAATTGAGGGATTTATTCCAAGATCATTCAAGGCATCTCATATGTATCAACATTTAACTTTTTGCTTCTCTTATAGAGTGCAAAACGGAGACAACTTTAATTCATATGTCTATCATGGATTTTAAAATGGTTAAAATAAGAATGAAATTGTTTGTGTGTCAAACATTACAAACATATAAATACTCTCACTATATTTGCATGTGTTTATTTGCGTAAAGTAAGCTTAGACATTATATGTATTATATACAGATATAGCTTGAAAAAATGGCGGCCATCTGGAAATACAAAATGGTGGTCCTTCTACATGAAGTCAAATCCTACTAGAATGATCCTAAGTGTCAGAAATATAAGTGTAAGCGTTAAAAGTTTGGGCCTAGCTGGTATATAACGCGAGATACGAGTAGCAGAAGGTGGTTTTTGACGGCCATTTTGAAAACTAATATGGCGACCGACAGGGGCCGTGATTTTTTGAAGTCCATGTTTCCTGAAACTTTATGTCCTTAAGAAACGATATGCAAAGTGTCATGCTTTCTTCAAAATTTGAACGATTTTGCCAAAAAATCGACCTTAGCCGCTCCACTACCAGGGCTTACACAACATCAAATTCACGCATCAAGCATTAGAAAAAGTTACCGCCGATCGTCATAGACGTGCTTTATCTCAACCGTCTATTGACGTTAAAAAGCTTCCTGATAACGCCGAGCGACCAGCAAATACACCACCGCAGGAGCAACGGCACACCAAAACCACCAAGGTAAAGCTAGTGAGGCTCCCTGCACTAAACAACAAACACAGTAAGATATCAGATGACCCTATCCTTGGTCGGAACATCTATGATGGTCTTTCGGACGACAGCGAGTTTGGTGACAGCACATTTTTCGCCACCAAACAACCTACTTCAAGTAGTCATGTCAGTCCGACAAACTATCCTCAGGGAGCATCATAGTGACAAACACTATCATACAATGGAACATACGCGGATTTAAAGCGAACATAGAAGAACTAAAACATATTTTACAAACAAAGAACCCATCCATATTCTGCCTTCAAGAAATAATGCTGAAAGACACCATCAATCTCAGACAATTTACCCTATACGCAAAAACTCCAACAACAGGTGGCCGCGCATCAGGTGGTGTGGCGGTGGAAAGCTAAATACCACCTTTCAGGCTGCAACTCTTCACCGAAAAATAACATTCTGTTCTATATATTTACCTCCAAATACTCCATTTAGTTGTGATGAACTGAGTAACATCGTATCACAACTACCAATGTCATATATTATCATGGGTGACTTTAATGGTCATAATATAGCCTCTGGACTCACCAGGCACTGACGATAGAGGTAGACGTGTCGATGAGTTTATTAATAAAAACAGCTTATGTCTTTATAAAACCAATGCTCCAACATATTTACACCCTGCCTCTGGCTCGCTTACCCACATTGATCTATCGTTGTGTTATCCATCAATTCTTCTGGATTATGATTGGAGGGTCAACGATGATCTTTGTGGGAGCGATCACTTTCCAATTACACTAAAAAGAATAGGGTCACCAAAACTTGAGGAGCCTATTCCTAGTTGGAATCTACATAAGGCTGACTGGGTTCAATTTAAAAACTTGTGCACAGAGGAGCTCATCGAGGATATATTTTTACCATTGATGACCCTATCAAAATTTTCACAGAAGTGTTCACTTCTATCGCTACAAAACCATACCAAAATCTGTGCCAAAACCTACAAATTTTCTTCTCTCAAATGATTAATTTATCAATAAATCTGGTAGCTCTGAGGCGGTACTTGGCGTCGCCAACCGTCTCCAACTATAACAGTTTTAAAATTATGAGAGCAAAAGCTCAAAGGTCTATCAAATCCGACAAGAAAAGTACTTGGAAAGAGTACGTCTCAAAACTTAATTCCAAGTCATCTTCGAAGAAAGTTTGGGAAATGATTGGTAAAATCAGTGGAAAAAGAAAAACAACATCATGCATCCTCCCACCTCATTAGCAAACATAATTTTTTTTTTCAAAATCCGAAATAGCTGACGCCTTTGCGGATGATTCAGAGGTTATTCTAGTGGGATTTGTAATGAAACTATGAAAATCATATTTTCCAAGAAGTTTACGGGGATGTGAGTTTTGTTGTAAATATATCATGTGAATATTGATGTCTCCTGTCCTTATTATATCTAAAGTTGTATTATTAGTTATATCACAAAACCTTTATCAAGATTTGCCAAATAATCTACGTTACTACCAGGTGGTTTGTAAATACAACCTAATAAAAACTTATTACCACCCGTGGTAACCTCAGTCCAATGCCTTTCTATATTTTGATATTAAAGATCAAATCTTCGTTTCATAATTATATAATCTTTCCGATAAATAATGACTCCTCCCCCAGGTCTCAGTTCACGGTTTTATCTGCAAATCAATTTAGAAAATAAATCGAGTATTAAGTCACTATCTGAAATCATGACATTAAGATGGGTTTATGTGAAGCATACTTTGTCCATGTTGCCTAATTTTGTATCAGTTATATCAAGTTTATGACTTGGTGAACTTACATTCAAATGACCATCACCAAAACTGCACCGGGGGCCTGTTTTTTCAATATGAAATGTATCATTAATAAAGATAAAAGAAGGATAGTGAATAGTAACAGTTTGAATACATTTTAGAATCGCATTGACTTATCATAAGAGTTACCTTTTCAGAGCGTTGGACATTTATTTTAAAATGGTAGTTAACGAAGTGGGGCACAAGGCACAAAGTTTTTGAATAGGATTGTATATCTACACTCAAATTTTTCATCTAAGTAATTAAAAGAAAGCAAGTGAGCCTCGGACCGCTCTTCATACATTAAATTGTTAAATGGCACACACGCGTATATAAGGGGTTTTTTCAACCACGATTCCGGAAAATTTATTACCATATGAATTTCTTATGGATTTATTAATGGGAAATCAATAAAAAAAAGACAGGAGTTCCTGTGTGACTTTATAGGCAATCCTTAAAGTCATTTCCGCCGCATTGTAACCAAAAAATAATGTCATAAAAAGATACCGAACCGGGAAGCTCAAAACGAGAGATGATGCGTTGTGTATCAGCCCACGAAATCCACAATATCATGAGATAAATCAAAAATGGGGAGTCATTGATATATGAAGGTAAACGAGCAATGAAACAGGCGAAGACCCAAAACTCGAGCTAGGTCTGACATAGTGACCCAATTTTGTGTAACAACTAAACCGTGAAATACACAAAAATGTACCCATTAGCAATTGACAAATCAGTGATAGGACTCTGGTTACTAGTAGAGGTATAAAGGCTTCAACGCCAGATAAAAAACACAAATCCACAAATGTCTTGTGCAACAAAATGACTTCTTGAATTTTTTCTTCTCAGCGAAGAATGACATATGCGCATGTCTATTACTTAAATGACGATCATGTGATATACAATTGACTAATCAAGCAACCAACTCGTAAAATTTAAAGCGGGAAATACGAATTATCAAACACTTTTTATTTTTTCTTTGTTGAAAAAACGCTATACTATTGCGGAGTTATGAGCAGGAGCATAACGTGAAGAAGACGGACATATTCAAAGCCACGGGCAGGGCGTCGTTTCTGATAATACTTTTTTTTCCAGTTTGTTCAGTACTACGTGTTTGAGTACTCTCTGGTGATGATTTGTCCTTTTTCACTGGCACTTTAATGATACCCATTCACCAAAGAAGAAGATTGCCTATAAAACCTGTTTTGTACTCAAAGAACGTTTTGCAATTATTGGACGTTTGCTGTGATCTTAATGCTAACCATTATGTCGGGCTCAAAATCATGTGCCCAGATTTCGTCACCTGTGATGACATTAGCAAACTACTGTCATATTTAAAAAAAAAAACATTTAAAATAGCCTTTAGGACATATTAACCCTATGCCTCTTTTGCTTGTCAGCCACTCGTCTAACAGAGTTATTTTGGAAAATCAAAATAAATTGAACCGTTATATGTAATAGAGATATGCCCAACGGTCCAAAAGCATAAATGTATCGAGCTAGAATAAGCATCTTTTATTTTTTCCCGAATATCCCTCGTAATATGAATAAATAGATAAAGTACATGTTCTCTGCATTGAAAAGTCGAATTGAAAAGGTTAGAAATAAACAATAAGAAAATCGTTGAAGTTTTATAAAAAAAAAGTTGATAGATACTAAATATTTCATCTTACACAAAACGTAGGTTTTCATATACATGTAACGATTATGATTATCAAAACTATTTACCAGCATTAAGACCAAAAGGATAAGAAAATACCACATGACTGGTCGTCTGAATTGCTCTATCAAATTCAGCGGGAGGAACTTGATCAGGGTGTACTTTGTTGTTCGGATGGAGTTATCCTGAAAAACAGAAGGCAAACCATTGCTTCTTGTTGTAGATGATGACAGCGATTCCACTTTGCATACCAAATGATAATTTTACTATTACATATATTATGCGATAAGTTTATTTTTGCATATACATGTATTATGTGAGATATGTATTGTTAAACATTATCTATAAAATTCAAGATGTTTACAGTTCAATCTGATTGATTTTTAGTCAAATTTTGACAAAAATGTAGAATTCTTAGTTAAGAGTCAATAATATAGCAATAAGTGTATAATCTGTAGAACAATATTCTTATATCATTCGTGTTCAATAAGGGAGCCAATGGGTGTTAGGGACAGTTACAATTAGGTACACAGCAGATAATGGTTGCTGAGCTAGCAGTACTATCTTGGGCTGGAAGTAATTAATGAGTCTGAAACCTAAACTGTATGTAAGTACAGCCCGAGCCCTCTGTATCTTAATCCCCACTCCCTCCTTGTCAAGTAGAGATTAGTGGTATTTGGTCCACTCTCTCAGATACAGTATACGGGCATTTGATATCTTAATGTCCCCCTCCTGTGCTTAGGACCAAAATTTTAGGTCTAGTTTAGATGCAGTTCTGAGTATAGGGGACATGTAATAGGTATATAATGAGCAAGTAGGATAGTTCTACGAGAAGTTTGGAGGTCGAGAGTTGGTAGTTCTGGGGAGAAGTTAGAGACGATAGTTCTAGTACAGGTTGGATTAGAGACAAAGCATAGAGTTAAGGTAGCTCCATACTTTTTTTCTAACATGTCTAATTTTCTTGCATTTTCATGTAGATTTCAAATCTGTAAAGAAAATGGGTGTTCTTGAACTATTTTTTATATATTTGAGCTTGATATATACCATCCGTGCAAATTTGCTGGCCGAAAATAGAAAAATTCATAAAATCATGTTTTCTGTAATATTAGGATGAATGTATTCTTGATCTTGTTGATTTTTTGTCCTTAATTTCTAACGATAGACCAATATAAAAAAAACTATCGTATTTTTACAAATGCTAACTAATTTTCGTTATTTCCCAGCACCGTTTCTATACGTTATTATCCTGTTTTGTCATATTTTCGCTCCTAAAACTCAATGATGGGCCAAAAAGAAAATGAAAACCAATGTCAATTTCACAATATTTGTATATGATATGCCCAAGGAAATATATTTTTCAAATATCATATAAAAACATGGGGTTCTCGATAAAAATTTTCACAATTTTGTAAGCTTGAAGTTTGTAACTCGCAACCTATCCCCATTTCACCCTGTGCTAAGATGGGTCATAATTTTTGAAAATCATGCCACAAAAAACATTCCACTTCAGTACATAAGATTTTGTGATATTATATCTGATTTATGTCTGTTTGTTTTTATTATTTTCTCTAAATTGTGTGTTCAAAGGAAATCCGTATGCGATTTTTTTAGAATTCCGGAATTTCGGTCCGGACGGGTCCCTCCCTTATCATTTATTGCGACGAACGTTACTTCCGGTGTTTGAAAATCCATTCCTATTTACGATGGGACAGCAAAAACATCAGAGATATCATCGAATTTTCACTTCATCGTTTTTATTTGATTTATTTAATGAATTTAAGCATTCAATATTATATGTAGACAATCTTCGCCTATTGAAAAGTTATCCAAGTGGAATGTCGTAGCGTATCGGAAATCATCCTGGAATTAAAAAAAAACAAACTCCGCAGCTTCCGGTATAGTGTTATATATTTTGGCGCGGCTTTCAAAAGTAAGAACCTACCTTAAGTTTGGATAATAAGGATACCAGTTAGTGAATATTTAATGCTGAAGTGAAATAGATATTATAGAGAATATTGAAATGGATTAATTTTGGTGTCAGAAGTGGAGTAAAGGGAATTTAACATGTGTCTAATGCGTCAACGCCAAGGACGAGATAGTACCTTAAATAAGTAAATGAAAACGAAAGTCGCAGTATTGTTACTACTTTTCCCCGTCTCTTAATGTTGACTCTACACCAAATAAAAATTGTCTGGAAAGAAGAAATATGATGTACTTTGACGTTGGCAGACCTTTAAAGACATTGGACTATTTTCGAACAATCATGAATGTTTTGGATTACTGTAACAATCAACTTGTATCGAAACAGTGGGATTGATCCTGGCAAATAACTAAGTCAGCTAGTGCACTTGCCAAAACGACCGGATCATTAAACAGACATGTGAGAGAGCTATGTTTTGATATTGTTGATGTGGATACGAAAATAACGTTAAATTAGCATGCGACGGACAAGAGATACCGTTAGAATTGCCTATACGCTGGTCAGGTTTTAACGGTTTTGAGATGGTTTTAAAACTATGGATTTGTACAGAGGAACGTTGGAAATATATGAACATTGTCCAGAGCTTGTCATCGATGGTTCGAATGAGGTTTTGAAACGGGACGTCTATGGAAAGGAAAGTGGAAATGTTTAACGGTATATTGCCTAGTGTCACCATGTTTTGATAGGGTTTCAAAATAGGAAAACTTTAGCGTGTTTGGCATTGTCCTGATAGTTGGTGACAGCCCAAAAAGAGGGAGTTTTCTTACTGTAATAAACTTCTATCTAGCACGACTGATTTTGAAAGTGCATTGATATATTTGCATAATTTCCTTTGTGTGTCTGGGTGTGGAGACAAAGAATACCAAGGTTAGTGACGCGAACTAACCTTGGCATCAATGGACTTATCTAGGCAGGGAACCACATAGAAAAGTGTGATGCTGAAAATGACCCCTAAAACGGAACGGTTGAGTTTGCTGAAAGCATCAGTAACTGTTTGCATCTTAGAATTTAGGTGTGGTGGTAGAAAGAATCCGCTTCGAAAACGGAAGACTGGTCTCGCACAGTATGTTGCACATGATGAAACAACATGCATACTATGGATGAGTTTATATAGGCTTAATTTAGAGGCTTACCCTATACAGGACCAAGATACAAGGACTGTTGGCAAATGAAATAGTGCTTGAATTTATTTCTAGGTATGCCTGTTGTTTGATGGAGATACAACAAATATATCTATGAATTGGTCAGAACTGAATTTTAAAGTTTTATGCACAAACAGAAAATGGATTATGATGTGAGAGTTTTTATGTTACGGTTTTGGTTTGAAAGTTCAGAGATACATTGCTTACGGTAAAGAGAAATATTATCTCAAAACATTCACAAACGAGTAGAAAAAGTGAATAAACCTTGTTGAATTTGTTGCCTAATATATAACTTTGTCATGCTATATAATATGTTATATAAGTAAAATGTATGTTATATACAAAATATACTATTAATATCAGTTAACTCTTGTGCTTATGTAGTAAAGAGCCATACGATCTAAAAGTCTTACCTCTCTCTCCTTCTCTCTCTCTCTCTCTTTATCCCTCCCCTGTCTCTCTCCTCATTGTATGTGTCTTGTACGTGTGTATGTATGCCCTGCAGGTAGGGCGTTAGAATTGTACCTACTGCCCCTATTGCATGATCGTAAAAGGCGACTAAATTTAGGATCTTATCTTTTCTCTTCTTCCTAACAGACTTTATCTTTCCTAATGCCTCCCTTGGCACCGCCTCACTTCTGGCCTTGAGTTGAGCTTTCGCCCATGTGAGGAAGGCTCTGGGTTCTGTCCCCTGGTCGAGACACACAAAAGTCTATGAAAGTGGTAGTTTCTGCTCCCGCTTGGCGCTCAGCATACAGGGAGTGGGACGACTGGTTCACCCGTTGTCATTATAATGTGACCGGGTGGGCGTGTTGCTTGGTGTCTTCGGCGGCATGCTTCAGTGATATAGCACTATAAGAAAGGCAACAGTCCCACTATACAAGAAGACACAACATGAATATACCGCAGTCTTAAAACACGCACCTCGGACAACATACATGCAACACATTGCATACATGGGAGGCCGTCCTTACATGACCATAACTCTTAAAATGACGTTAATTAATGAAACAAACAAACAAACGTGTGTATGTGTGTGTTGGACGTGAAGGTGTGTATTGTACGTGTGTGTCCCAAGTATAGTGTGCATGGATGTCTCAGAGATTTAGATTTTTGATTTGATCACATTTAATGTGATAATGGTTAGGGCATTCTGATTATATTCGTGTTGATTTCATGTTTGGTTCCGGAAAAATCCTGTGACCTTCTTAAGGCATCCCATTTCCATCGGCTAACACTTCGTTGAAGACGTCGGGTAAAAGAACACCTTCGAGTCCACCATCTTTGATACAAGTGGTACGCTTTTGATAACGAACCACTTGTTTCGATTCGGTTCCGCTGGAAGGCCTGTTCAATTTGAGATACAGCAGATTCATTTTGATACAACTGGTAAGAATCTGCAAATGGAACGCAGTCTTGTTTATCCTAACCACACATAGCAAATAAGCGAGTTAATCAAACTCTCATATCGGTATGGAAGTACATTGTGTAACACTGTAGAATGCAGACTATGAGGAAAACATTCGGACACTATTACAATGCACTTTCTTATTCGGAGTCTGGCCCAGTTTTGTAGTCGTGATTAAGTTGTAAACTTCCTTGACGTAGAATTCGACCATCGTCCGGAGGTTAAGTAATGCCAGTTCCTACTGGGACGCCAGAGGTATATTACACTTGAGCTTGGCAGATGAGAAATGATGATGATGATGATGATGATGATGATGATGATAATGATGATGATGATGATAATCATTGGTTTCCTAATAACTGATTTTACGAATGCACACTTTATTTCGAAGAAGTGATATACGTTTTGTTTTAGTTTAAATCTAGAACAGATAATGCAATCTCTTAAAAGAGAAAATAAAGAAAATAAGAACTATGTTTTTATATATAAAACACGTTATTATTTTAAGTTTACGCCACACTCGTACGAAATCAGCTCATTAGGATGTCTTCATGCTACGAGAATATTGACACAGTAATGCTAGAACAACTTTGTGGTTATTGCAGAGACATTTAAGCGATAAAATCAGTGTAGTGGTCATAGTAGAATATGTATATTTTTGTTGATAGGTACCACTTTCGAATAAAGAAAAGTTAACGTGGAAAAAATACATGTATTCGTTATGAAATTTTGAGAAAGCCTCTTTTTATAATTTATATTTTTATTTCTTTTTCATGTGCAATAAAGCAACAAACCAAATTACTACCAATAGCTAAATACTTTCATTCTTATTCACATAAAATATCACTATCATACTCATTCTCAACATCTTACTCATACCATTATCATCATCATCATATCATCATCATCATCATCATCACAGCCATCATTTACATCATCAACATTTCTTGATTCTCATAATCATCATAATCATTGTCATCATCATCATTATCAGCAACAGTAGCATCACCATAATTATCATCATTAACATCTTATATCATTATCCCCATTCGTCATCGCATCATTCAACATTTAGAGGTTATTACATGACAATTTTGATATCGCACCCTTTATCAGCCCGAGACCGCCATATAAGCCCGAGGGCTGATATCAGGTCAAGGGCTGATAAAGGGTGCGATATCAAAATTGACATATCATAACCTTTTTATCACACATTTAAAAAAAGAGAAAGAAATTTTAACAACATAAAAACATGTATTAAAACGTATTGATCAATGAATGATATTCCACTGGTCATTATGTAGGCCAATTTAATGTTGAAACAGTGGAAAAACCTCATTACCTATATGTTTTACAAATACACAATATCCGATTAAATGAACGAGTTGCATATATGTATTTGAAGCAAAATTAACAAGATCCTAGTGAAGGGTAACTATCACTTAAAAAAATGATAATGTTCAACAAATTCCGGCAAAGCGGGTTCATTTAAGATTGATCAGTTTTACACATGTACAACGGACAGAAATTATGAATTCGATTTACAACGGACAGGAATTATGAATTCGACGGGAAAATTAAACTCTTAAACTGTCTAATATATTCCTGTGTCTCTTCTTGTTGACAAACGCATCTCGTTGATTTTGTTTCATACGTCGTTGATTTTATTAATTAAATACGTTCTTTTTGTGTTATAAATATGAATTGCGATGCTTTGTTTTCGGCAATGTGGACAAAACTCATTTCGACCGGATCTTAGTTAAAGGGTTTGTGACACAAAAACCTTTTTATAAATTTTCTGATAGTTTAACCCCATCAATGTTGGCTGACACACGTTTCACAGCACTCCGCAAAGCTGTTTATCTACTTTAAGGGCTGTAAGGGTAAATTGCTGCGGCTGAGAAAACTTCAATGAGCTAGCCAGTCACGTGGTACCAACGCGTCATCCGTTTCACCATGCTCTGCTGTCTGCTGTAGATACTATATTTTTATAGAGAAAAACTACAGAGTTTTCTAGTATTTTTTTTAAATATCTGCAGTGGAAAACAATGACAGTGATATCCCTACTTTGGGATTTGTTCCGGACATTATCCCATACCAGTTTGACCCTTTGATGAACACTGATAATTATCTTTCTACGGAGAAAGGGGATAACATCGTCAGATGTTTCAGATGCTGATCCAAGAAAACCAAGAAGGTAATCAAGAGGATCGGTTAACCTAAATGCATTTGTATGATTTATATCAGTGACTTGCGACTTATATAATTATTACACTAATTTTACATACCTACATATTACAAATATACATGTATCTCAATAAAATCTCCTTTTTTAAAAATTTAACATCAATGACAACAATGTGTAATACACTTTATTGCTATGTCATTAAACAATTGAAGAATTCAGTAAATGAGGATTGTATTCTTAACAACAGATGAATGGATAATGACATTGGTTACTACTGTGAGACAAAGCTAATAACATGGTTCAATTACCAAAAGTCAATTTTTCCATTTTATGTTGTGGATACATATTTAGTTATACCGGTATTTTTTTTATTTTCAACAAGTGTTCATGCGGTTTCTGTGATCCAATGGTTATGGACTCGGAATCTACGTTCTGCTGTCGTGAGATAAATGATATCAATTCTATAGTTTTCAATAAAAAACATCTTTGTAAATTGTTTATATTGTTATTAATTTTACCTATTGATATATTTATTATTAAAGAAGTGTTACTTTTGTTGCAATATTTATATACATTACATCTCGATATAATGTATTTATACGACTATACAGCCAGATACTATTACTGATATTATGCAATTATCTATTTAATAATGTGTACTGTAGCATTCGTATGAGTAATTAAGTAGCAGGCAATGGTGATGATAAATTGTCCTTCAATTGTTACAAGCAAACACACATTTGAAACACGCACATTCCATGTATAATGTTTACTAAAAAAACAGGGCTGAGTAATTTTAACATAAATGTACAATTAATACCATTATCAGGTCAGAGATAATAGGTCACCTTTTAAAACATGATTAAATTGACCCTGAAGTAATTTAATGCCTCCATATAAAACCCCATTCACAAAAATGATGATTTTCTGTCAGCTCAGACTTGACACTTATGTAATGCAACCATGTATTTTGAATACCCTTCTTCTTTAGAAAGCGAAAGAACTTGTTTTAAAAATCTTATTTTGTTTTAACTTATCTTATTTCTGTGATTGTTATAGCAGCCATAAGCAGCACATTGCACCACACTGAATTTATAATGACAGCCTGTAATTATTTCATGTGAAACACAGGATAAGATATAACTGTAAGTTTAGGTGTATAGCTCTATTCGTGTCTGTCTCATCAGCAGCAGTGAGCCAGTCGGTGAACCAGTGACGTGTGCTGGCTGACAGCCTCGTTATCGCAATAAATTTTTGCATATCGGTCAGCTGCCCAGATGGCCCTATGTATAGCCTGGTATCTCATTGTGTGTATTTGCCATCCCCGTGGAGTGGGCTATTTCAGTGAATTTAAAGGGGGCCCAATCTATAGACAACTTATCACTTTTTGTGTCACAAACCCTTTAAGACAAAGTTTCCAGTAAAATCATCATGAAACAGACTATTTCTGATTGCTGACATCTTTCTCAATACGCTTATCCGAGAGCTATTTTAAAATTGAAAATTGTATCCGTTATCCAACTTATCGTCTGCAGGAAACTGAATCGAAGCGGCAACTCTAAAATCTTCTTATTCGTCAACATACATGTAATCATACTGTCCCTTATCACACTTCATGCTCTCATCCTATAATAATCATTCAAGAACAATCACGCTATTCCATCCAAACATAAAAGAACAAGCATACATAATCATATATTCCCACTTTCAGTTTCCCATTTGATCCATATTAAACTGGATGGACAATATCAGGCTATGAACTCCAATCTAGTCAAGTTCATTTGCCAGAAAGATAAATATTCATGGGGCCCTAACGGGCGCCATTCTATTTACCTTCCTTCCGGATGGGCTTCATATCAACTTTATGTCCAATCTGGTAACAGTTTATTGCTTAAATATTTACATTTCCGTTTTCACTTTCCTATATAACCTTACTAACCGGGCAATCGTTTACACGTAGAAGTGCTGCTGCACAAGAACACACACCGAAACACTGACTTCCGCCCTTGGTTGAATGCGCATCCGGTTAGGCCAAAATATATGCCATGACAAAGGTTTGATATCAACATCAGTTTGAATGCAATGGAAAGCATTGTGTTAATATTAAAAAATAAAAGAAATGAAAACATATGGAATAAATGGATTAAAAACGATTAAGTTATTTTGGAACTCTATTTTATTAACTCCCGGAACTTGACATATTTTCCCGCCAAATTGGAGCCAGCTATTTCGCGATTCCATCAATTACTCAGCTGTTCTATCAATCGTATAGCGTTGAAAAAAACGAAGGTTTATTTCACAGGAACACTAAATTTAAATGAAATGGTCGGTCGAAATGTAAATATAAGGAATATTTTAATTTTTTTGTCGTTAACTGGTGTGTTAACTGCATTTTTTGTACAGATATGTCAACATGACGCGTCATTTAAAATATCTGTACAAAAAATGCAGTTTACACACCAGTTAACAACAAAAAATAAAAATCATTCCTTAAATACACTTATAAGTAGAGCAGACAGAAAAGAAAAGGAACTATAACAGAGGGGTAAGATAAAGATTTAGAAAGGAGGATGGTAGGCTAGCAGAATTGTGGTAGTCCGCCTTGTCAAAATCAATCTTAAACATTTACATAAATCATATTAAGTAAGCAAAATCTATCATTAAGAAACATTGAAACAGGCTTTAAAAGAAATCAACTAGGTTTTTTCCACTTACTCCGCTCTGTATAAAATTTATCCTTTTTCCTTTTCTGATAGCAATATATTTTTGAACGTTATAATGTTGTTTTATAATGATGATTAAAGAATTTAAATGTATTGAATTATGAATGCATTTCATCCTATAAATATAATGTTGATGAATAATCACAATTTCATTATCAACCCTGTTTATCAGTTGATAATTATCAGAGATCAACCCAAATAGAAAAAAACACTTTTTGTTTACAGCAAAGGGAATTAATAATGTCTGTAACATTATAGTTCAAAACTTTATAGTAATGACTGTACCTCAACACATTTCAATATAACATGTGTAATATATAGTTTCTATCTCAGAATTACACAATATACAAAGAGGGGAGATAACCAGACCAATTCTGAATAAAAAATAAATTGATATCAGTATATGATGAACCACTCTCAACTGAAACCATTGTATCTTTGTATTTTTGTGACCTGGAAAGGAATTTTACATATATTTGTCCAATCGGTATTATTCAAATCATCTGACATCAAGTTCCATTTTCTTTTACCAGATGGTGATGTGTTATTTTTATAAGCTTTTCGTAAAATAAATTTGACCCCTTCACTTCAGCACGAACGAAAAAATGATTTTAAGTTTGATGGTATAAAGGGACAGACAATGCCATTATTACTCAAATCAAAACTTGATATCACCTTCTTAATACCAGATGTAAAGCCGTGATATTGCAAAAGGTTGTCACAAACTTGTATTTCTGAGAATTCATTAAAGTCCTGTGGATGTATCTTTCATGACATCAAATATATCATCAACGCTTTTTATACAAATCTTTATAAAAAATAGTTTTCCCCCAATACATATCATTTTATTATAACAAATTGGTATTTCCCAGACTGATTCAACGTTCCCCATTTTTCCGTGTTGTTGGTTTAATTCAATACCATGAACATTATATTTGTTCCTACATACATACATATATTTGAGAAAGCCTTATTATATTCTATGAATCCGCAAATAATACTAAATGTATTAATATATAACTGTGGCGCATTATGAATAAACTGTGGACAAATATTGATTTTGACAGTTACTGCATTGAATATACAATATACTTCAGTATACACATATACATATAAATATTCGCGATGTTACATTGTGATGCATTAAGACACGTTGATGCTTTAGGTCAATCGTGTCATAATGATGTTATTAAAGAGGAAAATAACCAAACGGAGTTTGACCGGCCTATTTGTGGTTTACCAGCTAACAGTCATTTTGTGAAATGTACGCGAACGAGCAATACATTCTTAGAACAACGAATAGCGATAGCGATTGTTGCTTTAATATATAGGTATATATAATACTTTATTGAGTCCAATACTTACCGCATAATCTTTATTCAATTCAGGATTATTTGCAGTCACAGTCCTCACCTCTGAAAACCAATAAGAAAATAACTTAGATAAGCACAAAGTCTAAAACAACAATCGCATGATGCATATAATTTCCGCGTTTCTCATCAAGTCAACATTAACAATTGTCTATGAATACTGAGTTATCTGTGTGAAAGCGACAAACACTTTACCATTGGAATCAGAAGTCACCTGTTATGCAACCCATTGTATATCCTAAAACTTTCACATTCTTTCAATTACAAAATTGTACAGTACCGATAAGCAATATACATATATTTAACGTTTGAAAGCTGTAAAATGTTTGCCATCAAAGAACGACGAAAGCCAATGATATCACATGTCGACAAGGGAAGCGGGCGATTGGAGCATGCGCTCTGATACTTGCACGCGTTTCTTTCGGAAAAAAATGGATTTGGAGGTTACTAAGTAAAAACAAGCACACGTGTTTTTGATATTCCTCATGTATTGTGTCTAAATAATAACAATTCTTTATTTCATATATTTCCTCTGAAGAATTTTGGGTGTACAAAGTATTGATAATGAATAATTAATGATTAATACATGTATTGTTTTGCTCTTCAAGCCAAGCTACATGATTGTCACCACATAACACACACAGCGGGTACTTATGGATAATTTATGAATTAGCGTTAAGCTATATATATCAGGTATATTGTGACGATATGATATATACCGGTTTAGGTAAAGGTAGGGTTACAAAATTCGCCCAAGCTCCGATTTTGTAGAAATTTTGCAGCGAAAATGGTCTAGGTACGTATCTCCTTTATTTTGTTATCTATTTTGTATTTTTGTAAAGGTCGTAAAATGATGTTTCTAACAATACTTTGGGTAAGTGGTAAGGGGACCCCTTTTGTCCACCTTTTAAACTTATTTTTTTTCATTTATTAACTATTTGTGTTAATAAAGGATACTTTATTCTTTATTTCATACCCATTAAAATGATTTCTACTAATTGCTTTTACTAAAAATTATTTTTGCAAGCAGAACATTCTTTATTTTTGACAGGATAAAAATCGAAATATCTGGCATGTTTCACACTTTTAAACCGTTGTAAAAACATGCGACAGTATAACCTTATAACAGATACTTAATAGCATTTCATAAGCTGAAAAGTAGTCAACAGCATTTTCTAAAAAAATCAATTTTTGCTCTCGATAAGATGACTGTAACTTCGAAATTGAACATGGATACCATAATAAAACAACAGTTAGCGATAGACTTGTGTATAAACTAACATATATGATATAAATTAAAATATGCATTTTTATTCTAGATTTACTCTATCAGTACAAAAAAGCCTAACAACTAGATATGCTTGGGATGAAACAAATAGTTTCTATTTTAATATCAGAAATCAAAAAATTATTGGAAAGAAATATACTTTGTCAAGATAAAAAATATTTTTAAATTCAATTAAAATGACTAAAGAGGGAAAAAGTTACTTTTGATTTCCAAATAAAATAGGTTAAATCTATAAAGAGTATCAGTACCATAATGACTGCAATTTTAATTTTGACCAATCCGGAGACCATTATTTCTTTACAATGACAACGAAGTATTTTAAAATGTCACTATCTCAATCGGCATACCCCATAACTCATATACCACTTCCGGTTATGACGACCAGGTGAGCAGTCGTGGTGCGGATCGCCTCTGTGACTGCATTTGCTATATGACATATTTATGCCTCAAAATTTGATGTTACATGTAGTATATACCGAAGGATAGCTGATTGACTATCTTCTTTATTAACATCAACATTATTCATAATGATGACGTCATAGTGTTGTGATGTCATGAACAGTGAGAAGTTTTAAGATCAAGATGATAGCAAGATGGTGACTTGATCAGTAGACCGCCGAAGTGCTACTGATAAAGTTACGAAGAACTAAGGATAAGCGAGCAAATTAAAGTTGCTTGAAAGTAATTATTTGAACTCTTACACTATATACTGTATATATATTTTTTATCCTGATCATCACTTTAAACATGGAGGGCCAACCATCCCTGATCCACAGTCTGTTCCATTATATAATGATTTAAAGTACATATTTGATAATGCAATATAATTTATTTAATTAAATAACATATTTAAGCAGATTATTGAATTTTTTTTTCTTCTTCAAATTTTCATATACATGTGCATTCCAAAATCTATACCCAACCTTTCTTAATAATTCATGTATTTAATGTCTCTTATTATTGAAATGTGACCTATATATTTGTTTTAATCTGGTGTATTGTACTTTTATGTACAAGCTTGCCACACCCTGCTGAAAACAGCTTTGAGAAGTGATCAGGTTCCTATACATATATAGTTACAATATTAATCATATTGATTTTATCATTTGTTGCGTCATGTCTGTGATTTTTTTATAATCTGTGTACATGTATATTAATCAGTCTTAAAGTCATTGTGATGTCTGATTCGATTTATTTATAGACCCTAATTTCAATGTTTCATGAACATTTCTTAACTTAACTGAAGAAATATTAAGTTATCCTTAATTTAAAAGTTTCCAATGTAGAACATTTCATCTTTTTATTTATTTTCAAACAGAGTGCCATTGATTGGGGAACAAGTTGAAGAGGAAAACATATACAACCAGTTGTACTTGTCAGTCATGAAAGAGTTGACATATTCAGCACATATATACATGTACAGTTATAACTATCTTGGTGAGGATCATGATAAGTGCCAGTACATATGAACAGTCCATCCATGCTGTAAACTGAAACATTTAATTCATGTATATTCAGTGTGCTTTTAATGAAATTTAATGCATATATTGTATATGAATTGAACAAAATATTAATTTATCAATTGAATGTATTTCAACATTTGTAGTGTTATAATGACAATAGATACAAATCTTTCTATTAATTACACTATAATATATTAAAATTCTAATGAACATCAGATACAAATATTTGCAACAAACCTATCTTAATATGATTAATTTAACCATACTGATATAGGCATATTGATATATTTGCAGATGCTTATAAATGATGCAGATATCAATTACATTAGTTCTGTCCTGTTTAATGCATTGCACATCAATATTCTACCTTAATTAATACTCTGTGATTTTTTTTGTATTATTGATTTTTAAATTTATATTTTCATTAAATCATTAAATTTATTTACTGTCTAGTTAAGTGTTTTTATTTATGAAAAAAATCCTGCCATGATTATTAGGCCTACCTCAGCATATATTTGAAGAAAAAAAAGTTTTAAAAATATAGGGCCCTATTAGGCTTTTGAAAAATGGCCTACAGACCTTTCCACACACAATAAGTACTAACCATGCTTTAAACCATGAATAATGAATGTCATTCAACACGGTTTTAGAAAGCGATATGCCTACTTCAATATTTACAGAATGCGGGTGCTCTGACTTGCATTGACTGCAATATACATGTGTGAAAGTTTACAAAATATCAATTGACAATTTCACAGTTTTTTTTTTAAATCACTGACAAACGATATTGTCCTTCGTTTTTGTTGAAAGATTGGTTAATAAGGTAATTATGGATGAAAAGTCATCTGAAAATTTGGCGGTCGCCATCTTGTTTACATTGCCGATGTCGGAGCAAACAGGAGTGATCTCCCTTGAATCGTTAGGGGCATGGCTTACAATAACTGAACAAGATATGATTTATCAGCGTAACATTTTACATAAAAAACAGCTGGACCAGATGGCATTTTACCAGTTATTATTGAACATATCTCGCCATCTTTAGAATGTCTACAAAAATTATTGTTTAATAAAAAAAAAAAAGCATTATCTATCGGAGAAATCCCTGATATTCTAAAAGTTCCTAATGTTACAACACTTTTATAAAGGGAAAGGTGAAGTTAATGACCTTAATAATTATATACCCATAGTGGTCATTTCTGTCTTTATTAAATACATAAAAATATATTTAAGGATAGTCTCTTTCTGGTGGTTCTATCGAAGGATAAAGTTGAGTAGGGTATCGATATTTGGAAGCGGTCCATGAAACAAATATCGATACCCTACTCAACTTTATCCTTCGATAGAACCACCAGAAAGAGACTTTAATCCTTATATTTACAGTCTTAACTATTATTTTCATAGCTCAAAATTTACACTTAATAGCCTAGTGTTTGTGACATTTATAAGGCTAAAATGGATTATATCGTTTGGTTCCGACAGGCATTTGGAACGGCCACTCGAAGTGGCAGAAATTCCCACCAATTTATCAATGAACATACAAATAAAATGAGTTCCGTCTGATGAAGCATATATCTGGGGTTTTCCCGGTATGAAACTAAAACACCATGGTGCAAAGCACTTTGGTTTTAATATTTTACTTCGTATGATTACACACGCTTACACAATTCATAACGTGGCAGGATATTTAACGTAGTTGTGACACAGCGTCCGATTCAAACCGCCTGTGTCAAGGATGTGTGACAAACAGAGAGTTTCTTCAATTTTGTGATCACTTGAGTTCTACTTAATCAGTTCACGTTTGAAATTACTTGAATTCACGGATGTTTACATAGTTCTATGTCATTATTTCCGGATTTTGGAGATTTTCAAATGTATCGGACGTCGTTTCGAGGAACATGTACAACCACAGGTAGGACCACTACCCTACTGTACACGTTTACCGCTCTCAAAATGTTAGCTTATATTTATATTGTTGTTTCAAACACTTCAATAAATATTAGAGATATATATTACAAGTATTATAAAGCTACAATTGTAGGATTCCGTTTCATTGCTATTTCGAAACACCCAAACGTACATTGTGTATGTAAGGCCTAGTAGATAACGTACATGACTTGTCTGTCCCCCGGGCCGAGGTGAACAAAATGTTTTGTCGTTTAGGTCGTTTTGGTTAAACTTATCCAACACAAAGACGGATGTTGTCCTGACATACATGTATCTTATCCATTTGCGTACAACCAATGATGTTAAAAATACAAATAGTCTAGGATGTAGATCTACATGTTGTAGCGAACAACACAGACTCACCGACACACAACATGTAAACATTGCGACATCATCGGAATGTGCAAATTTATCATACGCACGGAAGCATTGCTCAGAGGTACGGTAGTAACATAAACAATGTAACTTCTCTACATTTGTATTTACACACGTACATGTATATGTGTTATTTTGTTTATTTTATAAACCTATTTTGATGCATGCACATGTTCATCGAATGTACGTTCGGTACTGAAAACACCAAAAGTTTCTGATTTGGACCATCATAAATTCATCCGCGCAGCTCCAAATAGTGTGCGTGACATAGACCAATCAACACGTAATTTCTTAAGCGGCCTTAACAAGCCGTGTCAAAGGTCATAGGGGAAAAACCGCTTACATCATTACAAAATTTTGCATGGCGGCCTACATAAGAAATTTAGCTAGGTGCAAGATTTTATATGACATAACAGTTAAACTGCTTTGAAAACATAAACAAACAGCTGGAAAAAGAACTAGATGCATGTGAGATGTCCTACTTAAACTTATTATCGATAGATTTTATACCATTTTGTTGATTTGGGCAGCGTAAACGAGCCCATACTCTCAAACACGTGTTTCTCCATGCAGTGGATTGTACAATCCAGTGACATTGACACAATGTACTACATCTAAATCTATCGTCTGTTATGTATGTTTATTTTTCGCATACAAAACTGTACCTAACTACCATTTATTCACGTCTTCGTCGTTGTCACAGATTTCAGTCTGTCGTGAACCGTACGCGTGGAATCCCAGTTAAAACGACCCCACTGTAAAAACGGTCCCAGTCAGTACGGCCCCACTGCAATAACGGCCCAGTTACACAAAAAATAATTGTTTAAAAAGGGAATTCATGTTTATTTCAACTGTATCTTCAGCGTTCATTTTGTTTATTTTTTGAAGAGTTTATATATTATCTTGTACATTATAATGATAGAAAAATACGAAACACGGTACATGTAAACGTACATGTACACTAGTACCGTTTGTAAGGTTTCATTTGTAAAGTACTACATGTACATAATTAGTCGTAAATAAATTTAGATGCGTGTATTTAATCATGTTAGGAGAGAAAATATGCACTTGCATCAGCAGTCATACACAAGGAATATCAATAAATCATAATTAAACCAGTCTTTGTTGTTGTTATGAATATCAGATTGTTTTATATGTGGGAGATTGCATGGGTACATTTATATATTATATGTAGACATGCAGGGATAATTTTGGAGGGGCCCTTGACCATTGGCCCCTCAATTTTGAAAATGGTCCCTATGATTGGGAAAATTTCTATATATTTCTTTCTGAATGGCCCGTTAAGAATTGTCAAATTCCTGAAAATTATCCATCCCATGCCCTTTTTTCACCCAAAATGATCCTTGTGTAGTTTTACCACTACATACATGTAGATAATCAGAAACAAATCATACTCAGTATGCATAAGTAATAATGGAAATACAGTGTATATAAAAGATCCTTGATTGCATGCAGATCTTGTAGTGATTGAGTGCTTCAACTGAAGTTAACAAACAACTGTCTTCATGTCAGTTTCTTGATGAAGAAAATTCTTTTTTTTTAAACAAAAATCCATTGCTTAGCCATGGATTCAAAAATGTTTGCTTAATAGCAGCCTTTTAAAATTGATATGATTTATTTTTCATTGAAAGGACCATGAAGTACAATGTATGTTAGACAATCCAAGGAAGGTTCAGAAAATTATTGTATTTTTTTAAACATATTTTGAAATTCTTTCATAAACATACATGATTCAACTATTGTATATTCTTGTCAAATCATAACAAAGGGACATTTGAATTTAATTGGAGACATATTTTCAGCTGTGTGTGGATATAAGAATATACTTTTTGTACAGGTTTATTTCAGTGTTCACAAAAGGAAAACTATGATTAACATTTCCATTATTCTCAACAAATGTAGACTGGTACATGTATATCATCTTCATAAAACTGGATTGTGAAAAGAATCTTCGAATAAATTAGTAGTATTTAGAAGACATAAATGGTGTATCAGCTAAAATATGTTATTATAGATTAAATGCTATAATACATGTAAGTGTCTTGTGTTTTTCCTGTTGGACTCTCATTACAACAAATCTCAATAATTCAGGTATTTTAAATTTGGAATCAATTTTCTGGCCTGACTGTAGAATCCTTCAAATACTGCATGCTGTACATGTATATGTAAGTAATTACATGTACATAATATTTAATACTTTTCATATCTGAACATCTTTCTGTTTGCACAAAATTATACACTGATTTCCATAAAAATGTGTTTTAAAGATGCTCCACCGCTGACAAATGGTATTTTTTCACTATCAAAAACAGGAACAGACGATTTTGTATTTTTCTTCAGTTACAAAAGTTACTTACTTTACACCATTACCACCATTGAAAAGCTTGAGCTTCTCATTTTACTTCAAGTTAAAAATATGAAAAATAATTAATTGCATCCCGAAAAAATTCCGTGGCACTATATCCTATATGGAATGAAGTAATGATTGCGCATGCACCAAAGGCGAACTAAATTATCATATGTTATTTTTTGTGCTATTTAGGCATATATGTACAAGATTTAACGCCAATTATTGTTCAAATGATGAATATCATTTATGCTCTGTCGGCGGTGGAGCATCTTTAAGGTATATGGTCCTTCATGGTTCCCTATATACAGTACAATAAAAGAAAAATGACAATACATGAATCATTATATTTTGCAAGTGTTTTCATCAGTGTAACTACATACATGGATACATGTATAATGTGTATAAGTACATGTATATATATATATATACATGTGTTTCATGTGTTTACTTGCTGTTGAATGAAGAGTGCATGATGACACATACGCCTATATTATTCAACATAAAATAAGAGATA
>SAYR01000670.1:5261162-5294838 GCA_004382745.1 Argopecten irradians irradians
AAAGGAGAGATCGGTTAATGACGACAGGTGAGCAGTCGTGGTGCGGATCGCCTCTGTGCTGCATTTGCTATATGACATATTTTATGCCTAAAATTTGATGTTACATGGGTAGTATCTACCGAAGGATAGCTGACTTGACTATTTCTTTTAACATCAACATTATTCATAATGATGGAGTCATAGTGTTGTGCAATGTCATGAAAGTGAGAAGTTTTAAGATCAATGATGATTAGCAAGATGGTGACTGATCATAGACGCCGAAGTGCTACTGATAAAGTTACGAAGAACTAAGGCATAAGCGAGCAAATTAAAGTTGCTTGAAGTATTATTTGAACTCTTACATATATACTGTATATATATTTTTTATCCCTGATCATCCACTTAAACATGGAGGGCAACCATCCCTGATCCACCAGTCTGTTCATTATATAATATTTAAGTACATATTTGATAATGCAATATAACTTTATTTAATAAGAAACAATATTTAAGCAGATTGATCTGAATTTTTTTTTCTTCTTCAAACTTTTCCTATACATGTGGCATTCCAAAATCTATACCAACCTTCTTAATAATTCATGTATTTAATGTCTCTTATTATTGAAATGTGACCTAATATTTGTTTTTAAATCTGGTGTAATTGTCTTTTATGTCAAGCTTGGCCACAACCTGCTGAAAAACGGCTTTGAGAAGTGATCAGGTTCCTATACATATATAGTTACAATATTAATACATATGGATTTTATCATTTGTTGCGTCATGTCTGTGATTTTTTTATAATCTGCTGTACATTGTTTTATATTAATCAGTCTTAAAGTCATTGTGATGTCTGAATTCGATTTATTTATAGACCCTATTTCATGTTTCATGAACATTTCTACTTAACTGAAGAAATATTAAGTTACTCCTTAATTTAAAAAGTTTTCCAGATGTAAGAACATTTCTCTTTTTTATTTATTTTCAACAGACGTGCCATGACTGGGGACAAGTTGAAGAGGAAACATATACAACGGCAGTGTAAGCTTGGTCGATCATGACAGAGTTGACATATTCAGCACTATATACATGTACAGTTATAAATATCTTGGTTGAGGATCATGATAAGTGTTCATATGACACAGTCCATCATGCTGTAAACTGAAACATTTAATTCATGTATATTAGTGTGCTTTTAATGAAATTAATGCATATATATGTATATGAACTTGAAAACAAAATATAATTTATCAATTGAATGTATTTCAACATTTGTAGTGTTATAATGTACAAATAGATACAAATCCTTTCTATTAATTACACTATAATATATTAAAATTCTAATGAACATCAGATACAATATTTGCAACCAAAACCGATCTTAATATGATTAATTTAACCATACTGATATAGGCATATTGAATAATTTGCCAGATGCCTTATAAATGATGCAGATACTCAATTACATAGTTCTGTCCTGTTTTAAATGCATTGCACAATCAACTATTCTACCTTAGATTAATTAGCTCTGGTGATTTTTTTTGTATTATGATTTTTAAATTATATTTTCATTAAATCATTAAATGTTAGTTACTGTCTAGTTAAGGTTTTATTTATTGAAAAAAATCCTGCCATGATTATATTAGGCCTACCTCAGCATATATTTGAAGAAAAAAAAAGTGTTTTACAAAATATACGGGCCCTATTAGGCTTTTGAAAAATGGCGGCCTACAGACCTTTCCACACACAATAAGTACATAACCATGCTTTAAACCATGAATAATGAATGTCATTCAACAGGTTTTAGAAAGCGACTATGCTACTTCAATATTTACAGAATGCGGGTGCTCTGACTTGCATTGACTGCAATATACATGTGTGAAAGTTTCAAAAATCACTTGACAATTTCACAGTTTTTTTTTTATTAAATCACTGACAAGATATTGTCCTTTCCGGTTTTTGTTGAAAAGATTGGTTAATAAGGTAATTATGGATGAAAAGATCATCTGAAAAATTTGGGGTCGCCCATCTTGTTTACATTGCGCGATGTCGGAGCAAACAGGAGTTGATCTCCCTTGAAATCGTTGTAGGGCATGGCTTACAAATAATGAAAACAAGATATGATTTATCAGCGTAAACATTTTACATAAATAAACAGCTGGACCAAGATGGATTTTACAGTTATTATTGGAACATATCTCGCCATCTTTAGAATTCTACAAAACATTATTGTTTATAATAAAAAAAAAAAGCATTATCTATCGAGAAGAATCCCTGATTATTCTAAAAGTTCCTAATGTTACAACATTTTTATAAAGGGAAAGGTGAAGTTAATGACCTTAATAATTATATTACCCATAGTGGTCATTTTCTGTCTTTAGTTAAATACATAAAAATATATATTAAGGATTAGTCTCTTTCTGCGTGGTTCTATCGAAGGATAAACGTGAGCTAGGGTATCGATATTTGCGAACGGTCCACTGAAAACAAATATCGATTACCCTACTCCACTTTATCCTTCGATAGAACCACCAGAAAAAGAGACTTTATCCTATATTTACAGTTCTTAACTATTATTTCATAGCTCGAAAATTTACAACTTAATAGCCTAGTAATTAGTTTTTGTGACATTTTATAAGGCTAAATGGATTAATACTCGTTTGTTTCGAACAGGCATTTGGAACGGCCAACCGATAAGTGGCAGAAGATTCCCACCAATTTATCATGAACATTACAAATAAAAATTGAGTTCCGTCTGATGAAGCATATATCTGGGGTTTTTCCGCGTATGAAACTAAACCAACCATAGGTGCAAACGCATTTGGTTTTAATATTTTACTTCGTATGATTACACACGCTACACCAATTCATAACGTGGCAGGATATTTAACGTAGTTGTGACACAGCGTCCGATTCAAACCGCCTGCTGTCAAAGGATGTGGACAAAACAGAGAGTTTCTTCAATTTTTGTTGATCACTTGAGTTCTACTTAATCAGTTCACGTTTGAAATTCTTGAATTCACGGATGTTTACATAGTTCTATGTCATTATTTCCGGATTTGGGAGATTTTCCAATGTTATCGGACGTCGGTTCGCAGGAACACTGTACAACCACCAGTAAGACCACTAACCCTACTGTACACGTTACCGGCTCTTCAAAATGTTAGAGCTTATATTTATATTGTTGGTTTCAAACACGTTCAATAAATATTAGAGATAATATTACAAGTATTATAAAGCTTACAATTTGTGGATTCCTTTCATTGCTATTTCGAAAACCCAAACGTACACTTGTGTATGTAAGGGCCTAGTAGAATAACGTTACACTGACTTGTCTGTCCCCCGGGACCGAGGTGAACAAAATGTTTTGTCGTTTTAGGTCGTTTTTGGTTAAACTTATCCAACACAAAGACGGGATGTTGTCCTGACATACAGTATCTTAATCATTTGGCGTACAACCAATGATGTTAAAATACAAATAGTCTAGGATGTAGATCTACATATTGTAGCGTAACAACAAAGACTCACCGACACACAACAATGTAAACATTTGCGCGACATCATCGGATGTGCAAATTTATCATACGCACGGAAGCATCTGCTCAGAGGTACGGTAGTAACATAAACAATGTAACTTCTCTACATTTGTATCTTACAACACGTACATGGTATATTGTGTTATTTTGTTTATTTTATTAAAACCTATTTTGATGCATGCACATGTTCATTACGATGTTACGGTTCGGTACTTTGCAAACACCAAAAGTTTCTGATGTTGGTACCATCATAATTCATTCGCGCAGCCTCCAAATATGTGGCGGTGACATAGACCAATCAACACGTCTAATTTCTTAGCCGGCCTTAACAAGCCGTGTCAAGTCATAGGCGGAAAAACCGCTTAACATCAATTACAAAATTTGCATGGCGGCCTACATTAAGAAATTTAGCTAGGTGCAAGATTTTATAACTTGACATCACAGTCAAACTGCTTTGAAACCATAACAAACAGCTGGAAAAAAGAACTAGATGCATGTGAGATCGTCCTACTTAAACTTATTATCGATAGAGATTTGATTACCACATTCTTGTTGATTTGGGCAGGCGTAAACGAGCCATACTCTCAAACACGTGTTTCTCTCCATGCAGTGGATTTGCTACAATCCCTGACATGCACAATGACTACAATCTTAAATCTATCGTCTGTTAGGTATGTTTTATTTTCGCCATACAAAACTGTACCTACTACCATTTAATTCACCGTCTATCGTCGGTTGTCACAGATTTCAGTCTGTCGTGAACGTAACCGTGGAATCCAGTTAAAACGACCCCACTGTAAAAACAGGTCTCCAGTCAGTAAGGGCACTGCAATAACGGCCCAGTTACACAAAAAATAATTGTTTAACAAGGGAATTCATGTTTATTTCAACTGTAATCTTCAGCGTTCATTTTTGTTTATTTTTGAAGAGTTTTTATTATATTATTGTACATTATAATGATAGAAAAAACGAAACACGCGTCACACATGTAAACGTAACTGTACACTAGTACCGTTTGTAAGTTTCATTATGTAAAGTATTGTACATAATTAGTCGTAAATAAATTTAGAATGCGTGTATTTAATCAGTTAGGAGAGAAAATATGCAATTGCAATCAGCAGTCCATACACAAGGAATATTCAATAAATCATAATTAAACCAGTCTTTGTTGTTGTTTGAATATCAGATTGTTTTATATGTGGGAGATTGCATGGGTACATTTATATATTATATGTAGACATGCAGGGATAATTTTGGAGGGGCCCATTGACCATTGGCCCTCAATTTTGAAAATGGTCTCTGATTGGCGAAATTTTCTATATATTTCTTTCTGAATGGCCGTTAAGAATGTCAAATTCCTGAAAATTATCCATCCCATGCCCTTATTTTCACCCAAATGATCCTTGTGTAGTTTTACCAACTACATACATGTAGATAATCAGAAACAAATCATACTCAGTATGCATAGTAATAATGCAAATACAGTGTATATAAAAGATCCTTGATTGCATGGCAGATCTTGTAGTGATTGAGTGCTTCAACTGAAGTTAACAAACAACTGTCTTCATGTCAGTTTCTTGATGAAGAAAATTCTTTTTTTTAAACAAAAATCCATTGCTTAGCCATGGATTCAAAAAATGTTTGCTTAATAGCAGCCCTTTTAAAATTGATATGGAATTTAATTTTTCATTGAAAGGACCAATGAAGTACAATGTTAATGTTAGAACAATCCAAGGAAGGTTTCAGAAAATTAATTGTATTTTTTAAAACATATTATTGATTTATAAACATACATGATTCAACTATTGTATATTCTTGTCAAATCATAACAAAGGGACATTTGAATTTTAATTGGAGACATATTTTCAGCTGTGTGTGGATATAAGAATATACTTTTTGTACAGGTTTATTTCAGTGTTCACAAAGGAAAAACTATGATTAACATTTCCATTATCTCTCAACAAATGTAGACTGGTAATGTATATCATCTTCATAAAACTGGATTGTGAAAAGAATCTTCGAATAAATTAGTAGTATTTAGAAGACATAAATGGTGTATCAGCTAATATGTTATTATAGACTTAAATGCTATAATACATGTAAGTGTCTTGTGTTTTTCCTGTTGGGCTCTCATTACAACAAATCTCAATATTCAGGTATTTTTAAATTTGGGAATCAATTTTCTGGCCTGACTGTAGAATCCTTCAAATACTGCATGCTGTACATGTATATGTAAGTATTACAATGTATATAATAATTTAATTACTTTTCCATATATGAACATCTTTCTGTTTGCACAAAATTAATCACTGATTTTCCATAAAAAATGTGTTTTAAAGGATGCTCCACCGCTGACAAATGGTATTTTTTCACTATCAAAAACAGGAACAGACGATTTTGTATTTTTCTTCAGTTACAAAAGTTACTTACTTTACACCAGTTACCACCATTGAAAAGCTTGAGCTTTCTCATTTTACTTTCAAGTTAAAAAAATGAAAAATAATTAATTGGCATCCCGAAAAAATTCCGTGGCACTATATCCTATATGGAATGAGTAATGATTTGCGCATGCACCAAGGCGACATAAATTATCTATGTTATTTTTTGTGCTATTTTAGGCATATATGTACAAGATTTAACGCCAATTATTGTTCAAATGATGAATATTCATTTATGCTCTGTCGGCGGTGGAGCATCTTTAAGGTATATGGTCTCTTCATGGTTCCCTATATACAGTACAATAAAAGAAAAATGACAATACTGTAATTATTTTTGCAAGTGTTTTCATCAGTGTAACTACATACATGGATACATGTATATGATGTATAAGTACATGTATATATATATATATACATGTGTTTCATGTGTTTACTTGCTGTTGAATGAAGAGTGCATGATGACCTACGCCTATATTATTCAACATAAAATAAGAGATATTTGATATATGTTTCTGCTTATAAATCTTCCATTCACAATTAAATAATATTGTGTCCTATAAGAAAGAAATAAAATTACTCTTGCTTTCTCAGCAGATGGGATTTATTTAATTGATGGATAATACACAAGCAAGTAAAGAATAAGTTTCTATTATTTTACTCATTATTCTTTGAAAAAGTACACTGAAAGACTTTATATATATATAATGGTCCATTGTTGTGTGCATATATTCTGGTTATGTTGTTCCTCTGTTGTTTTAGATAAATGCATAGCTATGTTACAATGTTTAATTGGAAATTAAAAGTCAATCATTAGCTCTATATGCAGCAGACCTACATGTGCATTCAGGTATGCATGTACATGTTTATCTATATGATGATGTTTTCTAATGTATTTGAAAATAGATCAAAAAGTAGGAAATGTAAATGAAATTCATGTGTTTTGTTGATTACATTGACATGCATATGTAACAGACTACAGTTGATCCTTGACCACAATAAATCTCTATACTTTTTCTATGTTATATATAAGTCTATATATGTACATATAAAGCTACATGTATGTAAACTATCAAGGTACCAATACGATTTGTCTAATGTATATATACTGCACTCATCTATGCTGAAAAACATATAAAAAAATCAATGACAAACAAAATGAAGCCTACACATATAAAATTACAAGTAATAGGTATCCAAAAAATTGTATACATTGAAACCATAGTATGTATGTTTTTAAAAATGATCTAGAAGAACTATATAGATACAGCTATTACTTAAAATGTGATTTTTAAATCAAGTTATTTTAATGTACATATCAATTTTTTAACACAACACTAATCATCTCAACATTCTTGAATAACAGTCTTTCTTATTGTTATCCATTTAAGTGTATTTTTGACCCAATTTGATTAAATGTTATTCACATACTGTGGTGAAGTATGTACCCAGTTCTTGTACTGAAATTTTAATTAAATTTTAATTCGGGATCCTGGTGAAAAGAATGACAAGTTAGATTTTATACAGTTCCTAATATACATTTATTTACTTGTTACATGTATTTATATAAGATATATTATATAATAATGTATAGATCTATATTAGACCAAATTATTTAATGATTTTAGAAAAGCTGTTAAATTATAATATCTCTTAGATTTGCTGTTGTCCAATGTGGTGGTAAACAGAATATATACAATATTACATATTTGGTAAATTTTGGGTCAATTATTTACACTCATGGGGCTTGTAAAATACATGTACTGACCTAATAATCATAGTAACAGTCAGTGTGTTGTGTTTTTTTTCAAAATCATGTGACGATGTTTACAAAACAATGTTAATTAATATAAGTTGAGACTAAGTTTGTTACAGCCTCGCAGCATTTGGCAATTGGTATCGCCTAATCAGTAGGATTCCATGACAGATCTGCAATGCTTTTTAAATAATGAAATAGATGGGGAAAAATTATATGAATTTATCATGACTGTAGTGTCAAAACGTGATGGATCTTTTTATCACGCTGTCAAAGATATAGATATGTGCAACATATGTGCGAAATTTCCCGGTAAATTTGTACTTTCGTTTTGCTAAAATAAACAAGTACTTAGCGTCATATCTTGTATTATTCATTTTCCTGTGTGAAATATAGCTCCATATTTAAAGAATGATAAGCAACATCAAACTTGGTTCATGGTGAAATAAGAAACGGGGAGCACAATAACAAAACAACAACGTCTCATCCGAAGCGATGAGGGCACTGTTTACGTTTTCAGTGCGAGATTTTTCAACAGTGTCAAACAGCTGAGCTGGCCCTCACACCAGGACCGGGGCTGACTGGGCCCGGTGCTGGCTAGGACCGTGGTGCTGTATTTCGCTTAAAACAATTTTCTCAATATCATGTCTTAACCTTGTAGCAATATTTGCCTGAGATATATGCCATGCTAGTTGGTTTTCCTAATTATAAACCAAAATAACTGAAAATTTTGATATATTTTTTATTACATTTTTTAATTTTTATTTATTCTTGATTTCTTGATAGCATTTGCCTCCCTTTGATCATTCATATATATCTCAGACATACATATACATGTGCACGCTTGTCATGTTTAGCTCAGTTCATGGTAGTATTCACTCTTATGCATTAAAGTAATTGAAACCATATGCATTATTTATACATTATTCCAATGCTTAAATGCTTATATTTCAAACTATATTTTTAATGTCGCAGTCATCGTAATCACGCAATCAGCCATCTACATTAATAATTGTGTACTTGTAGTTATATATATATATGTTGCGGTATATGATAAATGGAACATAATGAAGATTAGACACTAGCTGTGGCTTCCAAGGGTAAAAAATACCCTGTATACCAACAGAATCGTAAAATATATAATATATATATGTTTCTGATACCAAGACTAAACCTATCATAAACGCATTTGAAAGGTTCGCAATTATTCTTAACGGCCCATGTATTGAGACTGTCCCAGTGAGGGATAATTTGAATCAGGAAATGTGAAAATATTATAGTATTAATATTATTTGCATTAATTAATACTGACATACTTATAAAAAACAAATGTATAAAAGACCCGCTATTTTCCAAACAAAACATGTGAATTAATTAAAAAAAAATAATAATATAATTACACAAGAAAATGTATCTTGATATGCCTAATATAAGATTTCAACACATAACAAATGCAAGATTCCCGTCATAATCCATACTTTCTTTATTTTTTACAAATGATATAACCTAATGAACTTGAATCAACAACACGTTTATTTGCTGATGACACTTCTCTTCAGGAGTAAATCATCCTCATCGTCAATGAAATAGAAGTAGTTTAAACAGAGATTTAGAAATATTACCGGGTAAATCGATTGGCAAACACTTAATTGACTTCATTTTTAGCTCACCTGGCCGAAGGGCCGGTGAGCTTATGTCATGGCGTGGCGTCCGTCGTCCGTCGGCGTCCGTCGTCCGTCTGTCCGTCAACATTCTTTAAATCGCTACTAGTCATAGAGTTCTGCATGGATTGTACCAAATTTGGCCACAAACATCCATAGGGGGAGGGGGAACAGAAATTGTATAAATTTTGGCTCTGACCTCCGGGGGCAGGGGGGCGGGGGCCCAATAGGGGAAAAATAGAGGTAAATCCTTTAATCGCTACTAGTCATAGTGTTCTGAATGGAATGTAACCAAATTTGGCCACAAACATCCTTGGGGGAAGGGAAACAGAACTTGTATAAATTTTGGCTCTGGTCCCCAGGGGGCAGGAGAGGCGGGGCCCAATAGGGGAAATAGAGGTAAATCCTTTAAATCGCTACTAGTCATAGAGTTCTGCATGGATTGTAACCAAATTTGGCCACAAACATCCTTGGGGAGGGGGAACAGAACTTGTATAAATTTTGGCTCTGACCCCCAGGGGCAGGTGGGGCGGGGCCAAATAGGGGAAATAGAGGTAAATCCTTTAAATCTCTACTAGTCATAGAGTTCTGAATGGAATATAACCAAATTGGCCACAAACATCCTTTTGGAAGGGAACAGAACTTGTATAAGTTTTGGCTCTGGCCCCCGGGGGCAGGAGGGGCGGGGCACAATAGGGGAAATAGAGGTAAATCCTTTAAATCGCTACTAGTCATAGAGTTCTGAATGGTATGTAACCAAATTTGGCCACAAACATCCTTGGGGGAAGGGGAACAGAACTTGTATAAATTTTGGCTCTGATCCCCCGGGGGCAGGAGGGGCGGGGCCCAATAGGGGAAATAGAGGTAAATCCTTTAAATCGCTACTAGTCATAGAGTTCTACATGGATTGTAATCAACTTTTGCCACAAACATCCTAAGGGGAGGGGAAACAGAACTTGTATAAATTTTGGCTCTGACCCTCCGGGGGCAGGAGGAGGGGGGACCAATAGAGGAAATAGAGGCAAATTGTATAAATCGCTACTAGTCATAGAGTTCTGCATGGATTGTGACTAAATTTGGCCATAAACACCCTGGGTGGAAGGGGAACAGAACTTGTATAAATTTTGGCTCTGATCCACCGGGGGCAGAAGGGGCGGGGCCAAATAGGGGAAATAGAGGTAAATCCTTTAAACCGCTACTAGTCATAGAGTTCTACATGGATTGTAATCAATTTTTGCCACAAACATCCTAAGGGGGAGGGGGAACAGAACTTGTATAGATTTTGGCTCTGACCCTCCGGGGGCAGGAGGATGGCGGCCCAATAAGGGAATTAGAGGCAAATTGTATAAATCGCTACTTGTCCTAGAGTTCTGCATGGATTGTAACCTAATTTGGCCACAACCATCCTTGGGGGAAGGGGAACAGAACTTGTACAAATTTTTGCTCTGATCCCCCGGGGGCAAGAGGGGCGGGGCCCAATAGGGGAAATAGAGGTAAATCCTTTAAATCGCTACTAGTCATAGAGTTCTACATGGATTGTAACCAATTTTTGCCACAAACATCCTAAGGGGGAGGAGGAACAGAACTTGTATAAATTTTGGCTCTGATCCCCCGGGGGCAGGAGGGGCGGGGCCCAATAGGGGAAATAGAGGTAAATCCTTTAAATCGCTACTAGCCATAGAGTTCTGCATAGATTGTAACCAAATTTGGCCACAAACATCCTTGGGGAAAGGGGAACAGAACTTGTATAGATTTTGGCTCTGACACCCCGGGGGCAGGAGAGGTGGGGCCCAATAGAGGAAATAGAGGCAAATTGTATAAATCGCTACTAGTCATAGAGTTCTGCATGCGATACATCCCTCTTGGCTTCTTGTTTTAATACTAATAAAACTGAGGTAGTGTTTATATCATTCTGATTTAGATTTTTTTTCTTGAAACCGTTGTTACAATTGCTCTTTGGTTGTGCTAAGAAAGAAGAGTATTTTCATTTTAAAGTGGCGTTAGATATATGTCTTTGTAAAGCGTGTCAGTTGCGATCTATTCAAGTCACGGGCATATGTTTAAGTTTTGTAAGATTATGCACATGTCATATTGGGGCCAGTTTATAAATACCGGATTTCAGATTTTATTTTACTATCAAACATGTAAGTTTGTATCAGGAGGTCACTATACATTTATGATAGTCACATATGTATAAAGGGCACATGGCGTAACAGTGCATTACAATATGTGATAGTAAATAGGCCTTTCATTTTGATAACAGTATGGTTTTTATAATAGTAGGTGTAAATGTATTTTTCTTAAACGTTTCAGCATTTCATTACTGCATTAAAACAAATAATGGTATTCGTTTCCAATATCAGTAAAAACATAGATTACAAGTTATATTTACTTCAGATGTCCAAGTCCATCTTCCAGTTTCTACAAGTAAGTGCATGCTTTGTCTATCTGATGACTTTAAATAAGATATGTTTTTTTATTTCAAAATTACTTTTAAAATAGAATAAGTATGACCTTTTGATGATTTCTCGGTACCACTGAACCATTTTTATACAAATTGATCATGTTGTCTTTGTTTTACGATAAATTTTAAGTATTCTCTAATATTTAAATATGACCGTCACTAGTGGGTTTTTTTAATTTTATCGGGGAATGAAAACAAAAATGGTTGAAAACTGTGTAAATCTCACAAAACTTTGCAAACAATTTTTCATAACCTGATTAAATTAAAACATAGTGACATCAATGCTTATAATTAATTTTGCGCCATTCTAGGATTTTTTTCATAGTGGTATGCAAATAAATTATTGGCCAATCAGAAAGCTATGATATATTTAGATGTTGCTAGAAAGATTATCAGTAGTGATCAATTTGTGCCAGAACATAATTATTCTGCTTTACAAGTAACCTCTAGATCTATTGATAGTGAGGGAATCTCCCTGATTCACCAAATATATGTTCCTTTGGAAACTTGGCTTTGGAAGTAAATTGTCATGTATTTTGATTTGTGCAGTCATTTATATTGTCCAGCAGATGATTTTGAACATAATGTAATGGTATACATTTGTTGACTCAGTTTGAGGTCAACATGTTTTGTATATATGTTAAACTTAATTTTAAGATGTTTTGATGTTTACCAGTCAACATTTCAATCTGAATTGATTCGTTTTACTATAGAATAGGTATAGGGACTACCAAGTTAAGGTATAACAATTACGTTGTATTCCCTATAACTATTTTATAGTAAAACAAGTCCAATATTTCAGATGTTTGCGCACGTGAAATGTTGATCGGTCAACATCGAAATGTTATTTTATAACATATAAAGTTTTTGATGTATCCCGTATAGGTGGTCAAGAAGTTTGCTTAATATAGACCGAAATCGGGTATATACCGGGTATATAAATGTTATATTAAATTTGTAATATATCTGGTTTTTATTTTAGTTTAGCTTGCCCTTCTATTATTTTTATATTAATACATTTATCCATTAATCTAGTGGAGAAAGCTGATGGATTCATTATTTTTTTTAAGAAACGGAGTCTGAGCGACGCCGATAACATCTATATCTATACATGATTAAATAAACATAAAGCATAAGAATTTTGCTCGATGTATTACATGGTTGTCGTTTATTTCGAAATACAATTTTTCAGCTATAAACTGCAAACATAATCAATTGTAATGAAAAATCTGCAATGAGGTTTTACAGCATTATCTCATTTTATTCATATAATGAGGCAAACATCTGTTACAAACATCTATCATTTGTTATATATTAGTTAGAGTATTGGTTAACGCAAATACCCATTTAAGGGGGGGGGGGTTAAAACAAAGTTTTAATACAAACTTTACATCTTAAGACAAATACCATTGAAAATGTAAGTATGTAGATAACATATTGGTAATATACAAAAGTCAATTATCAAAATGATATCACAAACATAAACAAATTTAACTGCTTGCTATTTGGGACACACTGTATACTTAATAATAATCTAACTAGACAAATTACTTGGTAAATCACACATTTTAAAAAAGATCTGTGATCTGATCGAATGCGATTTTCTGAATGTGCAGTAACACTTTTTTTAAAGTTTAAATAATTTTAATATTCTAAACACTTTTCAAAACGATCCGCTTACTTCTCAATGGGAATGGGTCTGTTTTAATTTTTCACAATAACGTTCTTCCTTATTTTAGAGATATCCACATGATGATAGGGACATCAAATTGAAAAGTATGCTTTCCTAAGAGCTTCTTTGATGTTTAGTTCAACAAAAACAAATAACAAATTAGTAGCATTTTGCTTAGATAAAAGAAACATATTTTATATGACTATACTACATTTGTAGATCAACATGACTCAATTAATTCAGAAATGCATACGCTAAGTATTAAATTGAACTAAATCTTTTACTATCACTACGCCAGACGGCAAAACAGCGAAATAAATCTCGACTGTTTTTATATATAACGCATGAATTCCTGCATTTGTTTAATAATGTTACCTCATCTTAGGCCATCGATATGTATTTTCTTATGTTATTCATGTTTTCAAGTAACCTTTAAATTTTCCTCCGGAAAGGTAGTGGGCCTTGATGACAGCGAACTATGTTTATTTGCGGATGTATTATATTTTGCCAATAATTGGTTTGAATTATGAGCATAAGAATAGACGATTGTTATACCATATTTCATCTATGGTTCAATGTTTAAATTAGACAAAACGTACATAACCAAAATATGAGTTTTTGTTAATTAAAAAAAATAAGTCGATTTCGGTCTATCAAGCGTTTTTGTACCTGCTATAGACACTAGTTAATATAACGGCATGCTTATTTGTGAGCTTGTTTATTTATAAAATGTACATTTTTTCATGTTTCACATACAAGCAACACAACAACTTACGAGACAACAATATTATTTCGTGAGAGTCCCAATGCAACTTATAAAGTGATATATAGTTAAGCATACAGAATATCTCATCTGTTGGCAGCTGGTATTACGGGAGAATCGCCGGGCACTTAATCCGTAAAGTAATTAATCATCCATGCCTGTGGCACTAATCGTTCAGTTTTGTGCCCCCCCCCCTCCCCCATTCTGAGAGGTATTCATCGTACCCTCTCATCCTCATTATCTATAACAAATTATATTACATACGATCAACATTTACTTGTTGCTTATATTTTTCCTACGTGTTATGTGTATTGTAATTGTACATTTAAGTAACCGGAACCAATTGTTCTGGTTTTGTTGACAACAAGAGTCCATGAACTTATGATAACTGATCAGGTTTTAATTTTATTTTGCTCTTTCTATTGAACAATAGATTGTTGTTGTTGGATTCTACATTTGCAGATATCCCAAAGTGACCTTCCACTAAATGCGTCCACAGATCGTCTTTTACATTTGTTCTAAAGTCCATCTAATGTATCATTAATATTTTGTAGATTACAGGATTCATTATGAACAAATTTCATCACAACACCTGCTAATTACCATTAGTAAAACTATAAAGGGACATGTAACGCTTGACATTCATTTTGGATTATTACTGTAAACCAACTTTCTTTCACGGCTACTAAGTTTTGCGATTTCCATTTCAAAACAAGTTCGCGAAGATGAATATTCGCGAATCTAAAATTAGAATGGAAATTTATATCAATATAAATTATGAAGATGCTAATTCGCGGAGAAAACAATTCGCGAATGTGCATGGATCGCGTAATTTGTGAAGGTACATTGCACGCGAAAGAAAGTTGTTTTACAGTATTACAAAATGTATATATGTAGTAAGTCATTGGTACATATTTTGATCAATTGATTACGTTTTGAACATCTTTCTCGCCAGTTTACTTGACCACCTAATTTTTGTACTTGATATATGTAATTAAATTACGTTTCATTTTACTGACATCTTTTATCAACCTCAATCAACTATTTTTTTTGTTATTTTGAAAACAATAACTAACTCTATTTTTTGGCAAACTTCCATATGTAGAAGGCTTAAGAAATTTAGACATTTATAGTTTAAATGGCCCATTTAAAAGACTGGGTTGATTGTGTATAAACACGGGTTTTCTCTATTCTGAAAACAGTGATATTTATCAGACAGGTAATTTGGAAGATATTAGGTTAAATTTCTTGTATAATCAACAGCGTGACAAATGTCTACCTTTGATTCACAATATTATAAAATCTAGCACACCAAGTTTTTGATACTTACGTAATTAAAATAGAAAACCCTTATTTAAAAACACTCTATCATTACTTTACACCTTAAAAACTATGAGAACATGTATAAGCAGTACTGATCATTATGTAAAAGCACGTTTGTAAGCATATAAAATAATTTTTTCGCTGAATCGTTGTTGAGAGGGAAATGTCTTTATAGTCCTGGTACGAAGGAGTTGGTCTAGTGCGGTGTACACGAATTAATGGGGAACCCCATCATAGCTAACACCTGTACATGTACATGTACCGCTTAATATCACGATAGACTATAAATTACGATGACCGATAGCGGAATGTACACAAAATGCAATAACTATTTTTTTGTACCTGTATTCAGCGTTGTTTCAATTCGGCAAAAAGTGTTGTAATAATCCTTTTTTGTATCGATAAGGAAAACTGTATTTTAAGTACAAATAAAGCGATGAGTAACAGTTGGTTTTTTTTTTACATTAAAATACTTAACTTAAGTGACATGTATATATTTATGTTCCTTCAAGGTCATGTTACTAACAAGTACGTTTAAATATGATTGCAGGTGAATCACCCCGCAAAGGAATACAGAGGTCGCGTAGCCGCAATATGCTTTATTTAAGTATTACGGATGGAACAAAAATCATAAACTAATATTTACAGTAATGCCATTAAACTATTATTATCTTTTTTCCTCCAAACTGAAGATTACATAAAGAATGACGTGTAACATGAAAACAATCAACAAAACAGCAAATAGATAATAATATTTACAGTAATGCTATTAAACTAAGATTCTTATATAAAAGATAGTAGTGATTTTTAAAAAGTAACCTTTTCATAATTACTTCAAATCAATTATGATTATTAGCATGCAAAACTGTGAATAAAAGTAATTGTTTCTGATTTCCGAAGCATAGAAAATTAACAACTTATTTGTTAACGTGCTTCCTTCTATCCGTGTTATTATCTGAATACTGAATGAAAACATATTGCGGACGCGCGACCGTCTACTGATAACTAGATTATCAAATGCAATTATTTTTAAATTCACTTGTTGACAGTGACCTATATGTACATGTAACTCGAGTTTTTTTCCTTAATGTACAAAAAATTGTTACTCATGGCTTTTTTGTACTTGAAACAGAACTTTATTTTTTTCGACAAAAATAGTTATTGACAGCAATTTTTGTCTTACAGAAACAACACTGAACATAGGTACCAAAAACAAAGAGTGATTGCATTTTTTGTACATTCCGCTATCGGCTATCGTAATTAATAGGGTCTATTTATAGCCTAGTACCACAAATTTAAGTTTTCCTTATTACTCGCTATTGAATCCAGGTAATGTTATCAGAATATTTTCGATTCGAGCTTAGCATATCATCTTTTGACGTATATTTAATCATTTGTATCCTGCATACATCACAAAAACTGAAATCGTTGACGAAATATAAACTTTACGTTCATAGGGCTTATACACTGATGAGTGTATACATGTATGAAAATCGAACAATGTATTTAATTGGGTAGAAGATATATTGTACACTCATGGTTTTGGTAATGTTTGGGTGAACCAGCATAAAGTTGTCCTTCAAATATTTTACCAATAATCAAACAAAGAATTAATGATATAGCTTTTCAAGATTTGTCATCTTTATCAGAAAACTCTTCTAAGTGCTATTTATATCGTCACCTCTGGTAATCAAGTTGTTTTACAAACTTATTTGACAAAGTATATCCCAAACAAAAATCGTATTGTATTGACAAAAATAAGGTCATCTGCACATAACTTGTGTATTGAATCTGGACGTTTTTCAAATTTAGATAGAAGCGAGCGTGTTTGTAAGTTTTGTGACCCTTATCGTGATATTAAGGACGAATATCATATTACATGTATCCTTATTTGTACAATTTACCAAGATATTAGAAAGAAATTTATAAGAAGACATTATTGGGAAAAACCATCTGTATTTAAATTAACCAAACTTTTGAGTACTGCAAATATAAAAGAATTAAATCTACTTAGTAAATATATTTACAATGCAACTATTTTGAGAAAGTCATTAATGTAATGCTTTGTCCATTCTCCACTTATCCTGTATGTATGCTAATTGTATTTTGATATTATTCTTTGTAAAAAGCAAATAAGTTGAAAAACTTAATGCAAATAAAGAATTTGAATTTGAGTATGTGTAGTGTCTATAATTAGTAACAGACAAAGTAGTTGTTTCCTAATCAATCATGTTACTGCCACCGAAATCTTTTCAACTCGAGCTTAACAACATATCTGTAGATGTAATTAATCAATTGTTTCTCCTATGCACCACAAAAGCTGAAATCATCGTACTCGAGTGACATGGAGAAGACAGGATTATATGAAAAAATAATAAGTAGAAAGGTTTGAAAAGTTGTTTAGCATTAGCTTCTGCCATCTTAATTGGGGGGATTTTTGACAGAGTCCCAACTTTGTCATTGATTTCTACCTGATGTAAGGATGACGTTATCCATGGAGTTCTATTTACAATACAGTTCAACTATTTACAAGCAGCTCCCACCAAGATCCAATCGTACTTGTTTTATCATACCTTACCTAAACGGACCCTGTTTAGTCTCAACCATTACCTTTTAATTAATTGTCAACATCCGTGAAATCAACTCGCATTTCTTCCAAATGAACTCTCTCTTTTATCATAAAACAATAACCATTCATCTTACTAACTGGACACACTATACCACCTCACTCCAGTTGCAGTCAGATGACAGCGACTGACACCCGCTCTTATCAAACTAATTAATTGAAATGGTTTTCTGATCCTTCTACTCTTCCTCGTTCTTCATGTAACATGAATTATCCCCCTAAACAAATATATCGCTAATTTAGAGATTGTTCAAAGATAAAACAGTTAACTAAAAACATTGCTTGGAATATAGCACTTACCTTCTCGCTTTTTTCCTTCACCTCTCGAAATTTGAAAATTTCTTTTATTTAAGTAATTGTATATGAACTATATTGGCTTGGTTACTTAATAGTTTTATTTCGTGGGAACGGGCTTTGATTTTAATACCAACTAGATATTTTTAATAAAACAAATATATAATTTTTCTTCCATTTTCAAACACTTCTTTTTCCAAAAATCTATATTTCTATTTTAGAGAAAAAGTTAGTCATATTAATGTTTTGGTTTCTCAGCAGTGAAGATCATTTAAGTTATATGAAGAAAAACTTTTAATATGTTATTCACGACTAAATGTAAACAACATTTTGAGAATTACAATACTTACAATACAAAGCTTTTAATTTTTTGTACAAATCAGAGCACAAAATGAATTTTGGTAGTACACTGTATTGCCAAAATCATCACATTTACGTCTAGAGTGCAGTGAAATGTATACTAACGGCCAAACTATAAAGTCCGATTTTAATTTACAAATTATCATACATTTCTAGTGTTATTGTAAGGTGACTTCTGCAAGTAAGATATCATCTAAACGGCACAAAGCATGAAAACAAGATATCGCTTGGTGCATAAATGTTTGTAATTAAAGTTTACAAATCATCATACACGTTTGTCTGACCATTTCATTGGTTTTCACAGATTAATTCATCAAACCCTATGATTTTCCATAGATACCCGAAGAAAAAACAGCATCTCAAATTTCTTCGCACAGTAATGGTAAATTTAACTTTAGGTATACAAATGAGAACAAATAATTATACAAGTTTCAATTAATATTGTTATCAATATTGTATTGCATCACATTTCCTGATTCAACTTGTCCCCCACTGGGTCCGTCTTAGTATAGGGGTCGTTTATGGGATAATTGCGGTATTCAAATATATTGTTATCCGTTTTATATCAACTCTTTACTCTAACCCATGCTGTATATGTATATTTGTGTGCATAATGTAGATATTATAATAATGTATCGCATCACATTTCCTGATTCAACTTGTCCCCCACTGGGTCCGTCTTAGTATAGCGGTCGTTTATGGGATAATTGCGGTATTCAAATATATTGTTATCCGTTTTATATCAACTCTTTACTCTAAAACACATGTTGTATATGTATGTGTGTGTATATAATGTAGATAATATATTAAGGCATCTCATCGCTTTTCCTGATTCAAGTTGTCCCCCACTGGGTCCGTCTTAGTATACAGGGTATTTTTTGGAAAAATCGCGGCATTTAAAAATATTTGTCATGTGATTAGTATGAATTCTTCACTGTAAAATATTTGTTATCAATTTTATATGCATTCATAATGCATATGTTATCAATACTGTATCGCATCACATTTCCTGACTGAAGTTGTCCCCCACTGGGTCCGTTTTAGTATAGGGGTCGTTTATGGGATAATTGCGGTATTCTAATATATTGTTTTCCCTTTTATATCAACTCTTTACTCTAACACACATGTTGTATATGTATGTGTGTGTGTATAATGTAGATAATATAACAATGCATCGCATCACATTTCCTGATTATCCTAAAATATTTGTTACAAGTTTATATGCATCCATAATGCAGATGTAATCAATACTGCATCGTATCTCATGTCTTGCTTCAATATGTCCCCCACTGGGTACATTTTAGTATACAGGGTTTATTGGGAAAATGGCGATATTTAAAATAATGTTATGTGTTTCACTATAAAATATTTGTTATTAAGTATATATGCATTAATAATGCGGATGTTATCAATATTGTATCGCATCACATATCCTGATTCAAAATGTACCCGACTAGGTCAGTCTTCGTATCCGGGTCGTTTTTGGGAAAATTGCGATATCTTAATATCTTGTTATCGGTTTGATATCAATTCTGTGTGTATACTGAAGATATTATAATATTGCATCGCATCACATTTCCTGATTCAAATTGTCGCCAACTGGGTTCGTCTTTGTATACTGGGTGTTGTTTTTTGTTTTGTTTTTTTTTTCATTCTCGGTATTTAGGAAAAATGTCATGCGTTTAATATGAGTTGGATCTATGTTTGTATACGATTTTTTTAATGATTATCTGGTATTTATGACATATTTTCTTTAGTTAGTACTTTTGTTTAATAATTTGAACATATGCATGCTCCACCGCCGACAGAGCAAAAATGATACTCATCATTTGAACAATAATTGGTGTTTAATCGTGTTTATATATGTCTAAATTACACCCAAAAAAATCATATATTATAATTTGTACTTCATTCCATTCCGTGGTAATGGTGTAAAGTAATAACTTTTGTAACTGAAGAAGAATACTAATTCGTCTGTTCCTGTTTTTAAAAGAAAAAAAATTGTCAGCGGTGAAGCATCTTTAAAAGAAAATGCGCCATGAAAAAATAGTCCTAAGTTGAAAGACAATCGTAATCAGGAGACGTTGGAGAGTCGCCGTACGTGTAGATGTACATACTTGGGTTTGTAATAATCAGCTTCTATATGGAATTCACAGTAATGGGATAAATATATAAGAAAATGTTTATATTTATTATTTATAATAAACATTCCTCTTTATTCCCCCAAATAGAAGAGTTCCATAGAATGAACAAAATTTAACAGAAACGTAAAGAAGAAAAATACCTTTGTCATGAAGGTTATTTTCTTGAAGAAATATATGATATATGTACAAAGAACATTTTTTGAACTTTCTATATATATATACTTTGTCAGCATTTTTTAAAGTGTTTAAACTATTTTCATAAGTTTAAAACAGTTTCTTTATTTTAAAACAATTTTGCCATAGTTAAAAAAAAAACATTTTCCCTTTTCTCTTTAGCGTTAAAAACAACAAGAACACAAAAGGATGGAGTCAATTGCTAATTCATTTGAAAACATACCTTGGTATATCAGTCAGCGGGATCGTGGATGAAAATGCAAGAGAATAGAAACAACTATCGGTAACATTTAGATAAAGCTACAAAATATAAAATACATAATATCAATATACACTAAATTATTATTTTAAATATCAAGTTTACCTCGATATATTTTAGCACATGGATATAATATATGTATATAGCACATATAGTTTGTTCTAAGTATAGACGAGTTATCTATCTTTACGGGCCCCACCAGCGCCGGTCCCAGTCAGCCCCGGTCCCAGTGAGGGACAGCTCAGCTGTTTGATGCCACTCAGATTTTTTCCCCATGACCTTTGACCTAAGCCGCCATCTTGGATAGGTTGATACGTCTATACTTTAAGTAGTACATTAGATCAAGGCCTTGATTAGATCAAGGAAAAGATTTACGTTTTATTTTCTGTGATATAAGTATTTTTTTTATCGCTTATGGCATTAAGGTCTAATACACAAATTGAAATCTCACGGTTTTAAAGGTAAATTATATAATCGGTTCAATGCATATTTATCTGACAGAAAACAACGGGTAATCTTCGACGGGTATCAATCAAGAACAAAACCTATATCAGCATGAGTTCCTCAAGGATCTGTTCTTGGTCCATTTCTTCTTCTTCTATTTAATAATGATATTACTAGTAATATAAACTGTAATATATTACCTCTCTTTATGTAATAACACAAAATAATTTTCGTCAATTCTAATAAATCAATAGCTATGAATTTCAGTCGTAGACAAAACATTAATTATCCACAATTTTTGTTTAATAATAATGTAATTGCAAAAAAAATGAACCTTTAATAGCACATGAATATGGGCGGACCGATGTGTATCATAAAGCTATTTCTAGATTAAGTTTATTACTTGTATTAAAACATTAGTTAATAGGAAAACTTTGAAAACTCTATATACTTTATACATAAGACCAAAATTAGAATATGCTGATGTAGGTTGGGACAATTGCAATCAAGCCGAATCTGATTTTCCTGAATCTATTCAACTGGAAGCCAGGCGTATAAGAACATGACTCACAAGAGGTTCTTCTACCATGTCTTATATAATGAAACACAACTAGAACCTTAAAGGAAAAGAAAACAGACTCATAAACTTATTTTGATGCCCAAAATTATTAATAACTATACTCCATGGTATCACTATAATATTCTACAACCATATGCAAATGTAAACAATATATTTAATATACCACTGTCACGAATTTATAGCTACAAGAAAAGTTTTTTTCCTTCAAATATGGCTATGTGGAAATCACTTGCTATTTCTCTTACAGACTCTATTTCAATTTCTTCTTTTAAATGTAAGGTGAAAACTATTTATGATAAAACTATTTCTAAACTTTTCTTTAATTCTGCTCTCATCCAACTTACATATTTTTATACCATCTTAGAAATTTTAAAAGTGACTTTAGTTATGATAAATGTTTTTATCACCTTATTGATAATCCATCTTGTGTATGTGGTGCTCCTACGTTGTAGTGACGATTTCTAAAAGAGCATTTTTCAATGTTCATTATGATTCTAGTCACCATATTCTTTTCATCTTCAGCTTACTGTAGTGGTTATATATATATAAATCTCCATTGCTTAGTGTGTGGCATCCTTAATGCTCCTGATCAATTAGATAGTTCAATTATATATAATGTAAATGTATATATTAAATCTTCAAAACGTTTTTTATGTACAAATAAGACGTTATATATAATAATGTCTTTAGTCGTAATACAATTACATCAATCTAACTAACTATCACAGCAAGGCAAGTTTGTTATGTTAAATACTTATCATATAACAGTGTGAATGAATGTCTGTGAGTGTGTTATTGTTGTTCGTTCGTGCAGCATACACACCGAGGTTACCTATATATTTAACTACACTGTACACACCCACGTACCGAGGTATGAAAAACTACCGAGGTACTTTTCCCCGTTACCTCGGTATGTATACCTCGCCAAATACTTGGCAGATTAGTGTAGATCACATTCACGGATTTTCGTGAATACCTCTATACAACGTTTAAGTGTTTGTATGCGTGTTTCATGTTACACAGACTTCGTATAATGTAACCGGTCTGTCTCAAGCACAGTCTTGACACACACAACACCGTTCGGAATGCACCGCGTGGTATTCGGAAGTCATCACATCCTTTCATAACTTCAATGTAAGGAGGGCGCCAAAAGTTCAACGCTGGGCGAGGTAAGAATTCAGATTTTTGTTTCTCTCCAGATCATGGAAGCAAAGAAAGCTGTGGGTTATATTGTTACACGACAGTATAAGAATAACGATCAGTGCATTTGCTATTTTTTGTTCAAGTCTTTGGATTTTAATAGCACATTTAGGGCAGACACCCGAGATTTCATCATTGATGTGTTTTCCAGAAAGCATCTTTTAAAAATAGCTGAATTTATTGCTCGTTTGAACATTGAAGCATTATTGGTGAATAATATAAATCAAGAATCTTAATGCGATTTTTGTGGTGAGTATTTTCTAATCCATTCTCATGCCAATGAGTGACGATCAGCCACGACAAAAGTGTTTATAATTACAGTTGGTAGTAGACTAAAGGTTACTACCTTGTGCACACGGAGTGCACTACGTTTAGACTACAGGTAGACACGGAGTGCACGAGGTATAGACTACAGGTAGACACGGAGTGCACAAGATTTAGACTACAGGTAGACACAGAGTGCACAAGATTTAGACTACAGGTAGACACGGAGTGCACAAGATTTAGACTACAGGTAGACACGGAGTGGACTACGTGTGAACACGGTGTCCACTACAGGTGGACATCGTGTCCAGATACATTGAGACCTAGACAGGCAAGGTGATGTGTTACAGTTAGGGATCGGGGAAGAATAAGTTCTTCAATTTGAAATAATACATAATTATAATTTTTAAGTGTTTATTTTTTTAATTACAACATCTACAATTCAATGTACAGTATATATAACTATATAATACGATATTTGTTTTAGTACACATGAATAAATCCTTTTCACTGCAAAAGTAATTAAGATTAATTTATATTCATTAAGTGTATGTCTATTTAATTTTATTACAGTATTTTCCATTTCATATCTTAAATTGTCTATATTACGTTTTCAAAGGAAATGTTTTATGGGTAAATTGCATTAAATATATATATATATCATTTACATGAAATAGTAAATACAAACATTTTCACAAGTCAAAAACAACTTTGAATTGCAGCAAACATGCTTTTGAGACACTTTTTCTTTTATAATAAGCTATCAGTAATACAATCATATATGGTGATACCGGGTAAAACATAGCTTTTAGATAAAAAGATTTGGTGCCTATCAATCAATTGTCTAGCGATACCATTGTAGATCGTCTTTCATTAAAATATATACACTTTTATAATATTTTTCTTGCTATTTTAAGTTCTAAAAGTATTGTACGTAAAAATAGCTTAATTACATATTCTTTATTAACAAGAGATCCAAGAGGGATCTTGGCGCCCACCAAAGAATGATCTATATCTGACAAAGGAAAGATGGATCTTTTCTCTACTTTTTAAACTTTTTCAAACATACTACATATAAAATTTGAGACAGATTGCTTCAGTACCTTTTGAGAAATAGCGGTAACAAACTTCAACTATCAAAATCCAAGATGACTCCTTGGCGGCCATCTTGTTGATCAATCGGTCCCAAATCACAATATGCACAACTAGGGCCCTAGGGGAACCTACATGTGAAATTTGAGAAAGATCCATTCAATACTTTCAGAGAAATAGCGATAACAAACTTTGAATATAAAAATCCAAGATGGCTGCCTGGCAGCAATTTTGTTGACCGATCGGTCCCAAATCACAATATGCACAACTAGGGCCCTAGGGGAACCTACATGTGAAATTTGAGAAAGATCCATTCAATACTTTCTGAGAAATAGCGATAACAAACTTTGAATATAAAAATCCAAGATGGCTGCCTGGCAGCAATTTTGTTGACCGATCGGTCCCAAATCACAATATGCACAACTAGGGCCCTAGGGGAACCTACATATGAATTTTGAGACAGATCCCTTCAGTACTTTCTGAGAAATAGCGATAACAAACTTTGAATAACAAAATCCAAGATGGCTGCCTGGCGGCCATCTTGTTAACCGATCGGTCCCAAAATGCAATATGCACAACTAGGTCCCTAGGGGAACCTACATATGAAATTTGAGACAGATCCCTTCAGTACTATCTGAGAAATAGCCATAACAAACTTTAACTATCGAAATCCAAGATGGCGGCCTGGCGGCCATCTTGTTCACCGATTGGTCCAAAAATGCAATATGCACAACAAGGGCCCTAGGGGAACCTACATATTAAATTTGAGAAAGATCCCTTCAGCACTTTTTGAGAAATGGGGATATCAAACCTTAACTATCAAAATCCAAGATGGCCGCCTGGCGGCCATCTTGTTTTTCCTATCAGCCTCAAAATCTGTATGGCACAAATAGGGACCAAGGGTAACCTCCATGTGAAGTTTGAACAAAATTCCTTCAGTAGTTCTCAAGAAATATCGATAACAAACTTCAACTGCCAAAATCAAAGATGGCTGCCTGGCGGCCATCTTGTTTTTCCGATCAGCCGCAAAATCTGTATGGCACAACTAGGGACCAAGGGTAACCTCCATGTGAAGTTTGAACAAAATCCCTTCAGTAGTTCTCAAGAAATATCGATAACAAACTTCAACTGCCAAAATCAAAGATGGCTGCCTGGCGGCCATTTTGTTTTTCTGATCAGCCTCAAAATCTGTATGGCACAACTAGGGACCAAGGGTAACCTCCATGTGAAGTTTGAACAAAATCCCTTCAGAAGTTCTCAAGAAATATTGATAACAAACTTCAACTGCCAAAATCAAAGATGGCTGCCTGGCGGCCATTTTGTTTTTCTGATCAGCCTCAAAATCTATATGGCACAACTAGGGACCAAGGGTACCCTCCATGTGAAGTTTGAACAAAATCCCTTCAGAAGTTCTCAAGAAATATTGATAACAAACTTCAACTGCCAAAATCAAAGATGGCTGCCTGGGGGCCATCTTGTTTTTCCGATCAGCCTCAAAATCTGTATGGCACAAATATGGACCAAGGGGACGCTCCATGTGAAGTTTGAACAAAATCCCTGCAGCAGTTTTTAAGAAATAATGATAACAAGCATTGTTTACGGACGGACGACCGACGACGGACCACGGACCACAGACGCAGGGCGATTTGAATAGCCCACCATCTGATGATGGTGGGCTAAAAACTGAACGTCTTTAAAAGATCATGCAGAATTAAATCCACTTCAAACTATATGAAGTCCTCCACTAATTGGTGGCTAGTCTACCTACAAGTTCCCAATTCAGCTTGTTTTGATTCTTAATTACCGGTATACACAATATGTTTATGATCCCAACCCCGCAAGTTATCTTGACCGTATATTGCGTCATGGTCCAATAATAATAACTTGTCAAGCATACAGGTAAGCCACAGTGTCCAGCTATACAGGTGCCTCAAGGTGACCATCGATAGATGGCCAGAGGGCAAAATCGTTGCCTACTGTGTTTGCACGGCTTTATGAGAAGGGGGGCAGTATCTTTATATAATATGTGATTTTAGAATTGTTTCTATGGAAGTTTGTTAAGACAAACAAATATACTTTACCGTTTAAAAATCATATGTTCATGAGTTTGAAACACATAAGTACCATTCTTATTAGATACATGTACATGCTTGTTGTAGAGCCTGGGTAATTAAAACATGTACACCTTTTTTTTTTGGGGGGGGGGGGTTAAAAACTAAAAATTAGCTGGCAAAACATATAGTAAGTAATGCTGAATACACCTCAATTATTGTCATGACAGGGCAGCCGTGAAATGGAGCTAACGGGAGCTGTACAATGCGTAAATCAAGCATGTCTGTCACAACCTTGAATTTACCAATAATACATGTATACATATATATATATATATATATATATATTATAATCAAAATTAATTTAAATTAGGTACTAATTCAACATTATAACATATGGTATTTTATATACATAGTCATGATAATAAGGTTTCTGATATATGTAAAAAGCCAGTGTAAAAAAATTAAATTAATGAAAAGATATTGGATAAAATATGATATTCCAATAATCTTGAAATAAATGTTTTAGTTAATTATACACTTGGTATTTAGATTATTTTTTATTTTAATATATAAAGCTTCATTATCAAATAAATTAAAATGCACTACCAGTTAAAACACATATCCCTAGCATTGTTGTATAACTGTACGTATTTTGTGTGATGAGTACAATGTATTTATGTAGAGAGGCTGCCACCTACATGTAAGCTTAGTACAGCATAAATGGACCTCCTGGGGTTGGGATAAGGTACTACATGTATACAGGTGTTGTTAGTCTGTGATACACTTGACTGAACATATTGAAGGGTGCCCAAAGAAGGCCCCAGGCCCCTGGCCCCACTCTGACCAATGTTAGGTAATTTATATAATTAGATTATCATACCCGTGTGGTTGACGGAACAGTATGAAGTCCAAGTGACCATGGCAACTGCAGTCCTAGCCTAGGGGTAGACCTTTCGAGCAGGCAAATGTTAAGTGTACAATATACTACATGTATGAATCATACATTGTTATAACGTAACTCACGCGGTTTGTAAAAGAAGGTCAGAATAGGATATTGTCAAATTATCAAGGTTTATATCTAATCAAAAACTATGAATCTACAGTTTAAATGGGTAGAAGTTGGATTTATTTTGATTCCGTCTGTTTGATTCGTTATCAGGCATGTGACCTACATGTACATTTTAGCGATCGGTCCTTTGAACAGTGTTGATGCTCACGAGCAGCCACATGCCCGATACTAAATTTTTGCTTTCTTGCCAGTGCTTACAGGTTCCTCAATCGGTTGACACAATAAAATATAATTTCTAATGCCGATTTTTAACGTCTATGGACGATTTCTCATTTTTCCAATGCTTTGCAACGCGCCAGGTTCCATGTAGTAAATGTATACGAATTATACATTTGACAGGATTAAAACTATTTCGCGCATCTTGCCGTTTCGAAAACTATATTCCATACATACACTACATAGTTAAAGATGCTTCACCGCTGAAAAATGACATTTTTTCACTATCAAAAACACGAGCAGACGATTTAGTATGTCTCTTCAGTTACAAAAGTTACTTACTTTACACCATTACCACCATTGAACAGTTTGAGCTTCTTTTTTGAGCTTTTTTTTGAGCTTAAAGTTACAAAAAATAATTAATTGCATCCCGAAAAAAATCCGTGGCACTATATCCTATATGGAATTAAGTACTGATTGCGCATGCACCAAAGGCAAAATAATTTATTTAATAATATTTTTTGTGTTAATTAGACATATATATACATGATTAAACACCAATTATTGTTCAAGTGATTAATATCATTTATGCTCTGTCGGCGGTTGAGCATCTTTAAACATTTTATGGAGAATTTAATTTGTTTATGTTTATATGTCCTTGCTTTTATTATGCCCATCAATATATTCTTTTTAATCAAAATATTTTGCCAATCAAAATATATCTTTTTAGCGACGATTTGCTTACACTGAAAATCTTACTCCACGCAAGGTTCATCACTTTATGTGTTCGAAAAAGAATTTCATCTTTAAACTACATATCACTAGCTAAGAAAAATAGTTTTACTGGGGAAATGCGGACTTGAACTATCCATTGATGAGACATAACCAGAACGTGGTTTACCGTACGCAGTTAATTTGCAACGCAGTTAATTTGCAACGCAGTTAATTTGCTTTTATAACTTCTAATAAATGTCCTTATTTATAAATTCAATTGTATAATGATATACATTGATACATTTTACTTTATATGTATCTATTCAAATAAACATTACAGTACGAATGATTTCCAGTAATTAACGGCAATTTTTATGTTGCAACAAATATTATGTTTCTGATCGCAATAAATATTTCTATCTGTCAAGGTCCATATAGACTGCAGAATAAATACATATTTTCTCATATCTATGTGGCACAATCATCTAGTCTGTCTGTGGTCTGGATGTAGTGGACATTTTACCTTGACACGATGTCCACCTTGTAGTGGACACTGTGTTCACACGTATTGCACTACGTGTCTACCTGTAGTCTAAATCTTGTGCACTCCGTGTCTACCTGTAGTCTAAACCTCGTGCACTCCATGTCTACCTGTAGTCTAAACCTCGTGCACTCCGTGTCCACTCGTAGTTCACACCGTGTGAACAATGTGTAACCTTTAGTCTACTACCAACTGTAGGCCCAGAGATTTAAATCTCTGTTAGGCCTAATACAAATTAATTAACTAAATTAATTAAACATACGGTGACCAGGTGATGTCACACTGTCCAGTAAGCTCCGCCTACTGATGGTCTTAATGTGTAATGGCGGACAGCGAGCGAGTTTGAACATCTACACACATGTCACAACCATGGGCTTTTCAGGCATATCACAGTAAAACCGACTGATCTAATGTGCATTAGAACTGGTTTTTTAGCTCACCTTGCCCAAAGGGCCGGTGAGCTTATGTCATGGCGCGTCGTCCGTCGTCTGTCCATCGTCTGTCCATCGTCCGTCCGTCCGTCCGTCCGTCAACATTTCCTTTAAATCACTACTAGACATAGAGTTCTGCTTGGAATGTAACCAAATTTGGCAACAAGCATCCTTGGGGGAGGGGGAACAGAACTTGTATAAATTTTGGCTCTGACCCCCCGGGGGCAGGAGGGGCGGGGCCCAATTTGGGAAATAGAGGTACCCAGATAGCATCGCAATGTTGGCCCAATATTGGCCTTATGCTGGCAGTTACATCGGGCCAGTATTGGCAGTTGACATTGGCCCGCTGTTGATTTGCAAAATGGTCCATTGTCCGCCCAGTGTGTCGGTTCTATGTCGGCCCAATGATGGCATGTCGGCTTTTGAATGTCAGGCCAACATTGGGCCGATGTAGAAGTTAGCATTTATATTGGCCCAATTCCGGCTACCTGTTGGCCCAATGCTGGTCTGATGTTGATTTGTCTGATCCATTGGGTTGAATAATTTTAAAGCATTAATTAATTTTAAGCTTGGTAAATACTTCTCTCATTAATGCCATAAAATCGCATGGTTCCTAATTAAACACCAATCCATTCCACATGAGCTGAACAGGTTATTTCAACATTTGATAATACATTGCTTCTATTGATCAAAATAGACTTGAAAAGCTCATATTCTTCCATATATATATATTTCCTAAAATGACATTAAAAATATAGTTTCCAAAACTTAACCCATATTAATTAAATGATGAAATAACCTGTTATGATATATTTCTAAAATTATTAAAATGTCAGCAAAGAAAAATGCAACTATTAGATAAGGAATAACATTGTAGTGTATATTTCTTACTTCAAAAACAATAAAAGATTTTTTTTCAATCATAAAGATTAAAGAGCATGCCAACTGTTTTTAATGGATCAAACCTTTTGTGGTATTTCCCAAATCTATGTTAATTGTTTGTGTATTTATAACAGTTTACTATAATTCCTCTGGACATAAAAAGAAATAACCTCCAAATAAGCTTGTATAACTTGCGCTCACTGGTATGGGTTTTTTTCAAATGTCAGTTATGGAAAATGTCAATCTCTCCAAAGGAATTTCAGCCAATGGCACAAAGAGAATTATTTTACACGTTTAATCTAATCCGGACCTCCACTTTCTTGGACGGTCTCTACTATTGTATATAGTGGCCAGCTTCTTGTTTTTGTCTTTCTTTGCTTCCTCCCTCTCTGTCTCCAAAAGTGCAAAGCCAGGCTTTTATGATGTTGTGAATTTCAGCATCTGTTGCATTAGATGCCATTCTGTTTTTTCTTACAGCCTCTATAATAAAAAAGTAAATACATCTATTGATATGTACTGTACAGAAATATTGTAGGGGTATGCCATTAAACACAGGTCTAAATTTCTACATTTTCATGTCTATATCTGGGCTTAATTTTCACTGTCTGCCAACACATTTCTAAGCTTTGCTTCGATAACAAAATGCAGCTTACTTATCGTACAGTTTAAGTACTAAATTTTGATATGTAATAATTATTTTACATTATGATTAAGGCATTTTCTACTTATGGCCTCAATATCAAACTTTGACAGAACAAAGTATAATATGTCTTCCCTTTATGGACATTATACAATGACTAATTTTATACTTACTTGTGATGACTGCACATAATGAGTCTTGGTGTCCTTTCCTTGCTAATTAAAAAACTCGTTGTTTGAATCCGGCGAGTGCAAGTAGCGACAATTGTTGGCAGGTTGGTAATCTGTGACAATTGAAAAAACAAAACATAACTTCCTGAAACAATCATTCTTGTAAACTAAAACTAATTTATTTATTAGCTTATAAGCCAAATGACTCCCTTGTTGTTTCAATTGTTCTCTTCAATTGTTTGAATACTTATAAATTGGGTGTACTTTCTATATGCAAGCAGCAAAATTTGCACATACTTTGGGGATTTCCACCACAATCAGGTGATGTTATAGTTTTGTTATCAATAACCTTCTTACCAAGTGCCTGGAGGGAGAATAGTGGTCAGTGTTTAGGATATGGACGGAAGAGAAATAAGGGATGTGTGATTTTAGTTTCATGTTACAGAGGAATGTTGTGAAGGGAGTGTGATCTATTCTATACATCACAACCATTTCAGCATTGGATTATGTATTCAAAATTGTAATCTTGTATATAATTATATAACTCTTCACTTGTTAAGTTGCTTATCTAAAGTAGGCTTGATCGTAAACAGCCTGATTATAGCAACATTAATTATAATTGAAAAGGAATTTTCTATACTGATGTATAATTTTAAATTTGCTCTAATGCTTTAAAATGTACTTCTTTATTAGAACTTTCAAACTCTATATCATATCAGACAAATAACTTATACTACTTATGAAATAATATTATTATGTCTGTGGATGTTATTCAACTTAAACTTTTCTCGCCATCTACAGTGTATGCGTACACTGACCATGTGATTTAGACACATGTGTTAATGTTTACATGCAGCAGCAGAGGCTGGTCACTTTGCACTTTAAGTATACTTTCCGCCCACTACCTAATCAGCTTAATTGTTAACCACCCGAATTTTTAAGTAAGCCGTTCCCAGCCTTTCAAAAATAATATATTTCGTTGTTGCATGTACATTATGCACATGTTTCATAACATGTTAATTATCTACATCTACATGTACCACTTTCAACCTGATCACAAATTTTGTGAAATATGTTTTTGGCATGTGTAATAATCATGATAATACTGATAAATTGGCAAAGGTTTAGCTTTAGTTTGAACATGGAAATGGAACTATAAACATACACCAAACAATCTGTACATCGCCACAACGTTGAAACAGATATAATATCATTATTATTGATCATTAACTAGTATATTATAACAAAAGTAACTCTACTTACAATTTTGATGTGGTCTTGAAGTAATTCTTCCTATATGTCAGCAAAACTCAAAATGAATTCATGTGTGCTGGTCAGCTCCTGGTCAACTAGCTATAGAGTGTGGTCCAGATACAAATAGATGGGGATGGTCTTGGCGGGAATAGTCACGTGACTCATAGCAGATATGGATCATTGATAGTGCCCGTCAGCGGAAATTAGACTTACTTGTAAATCCTTGTACACGTAATGGTATAAATATGACCAGAAGACCGAGTCAAATATGCAAAAAATTTCATATAAGCAATGAATCTCGCAGATACACACAGACAAAAAATAAAATAGGCCTAGGAAATAAAGAAAAAAAGTGTTTTTTTTTCATGTACATTATTTACGGTACAAACCATTTAAATCAACTCACGGTCATTAGAGAAATTCTGGTAACTGTTTGTAGTACATAACATTGTTTCATTATTTTATTGAAAGTTTTTTTTCTGTCACACGTCGCATTGGCCTAATGAAACTGTATTGGGAATCGGCCAATTTGCCAATAATGGGCCAACATTTTACCAATGTAAGCAGGCCAACCATTGGGCGTACAACATCGGACCAATAATGGGCCAACTTTATCATCCCAACCGTTGGTCGTACTTCATTGGGCCAGCATTGGGCCATTGATAGTACACCGACTGCCAGCTGTCACCCGACCGTACGACCATTACCCAACATCGGGCCAATATTGGCATGTTATCTGGGT